>PISX010007746.1:6937-80821 GCA_004024625.1 Mellivora capensis
TCATATGGTTTCACTTATTTGCGGAGCATAACAAATAACACGGAGGACATGGGGAGATGGAGAGGAGAAGGGAGTTGAGGGAAATTGGGGGGGAGATGAACCATGAGAGACTATGGACTCTGAAAAATAACCTGAGGGTTTTGAAGGGGCGGGGGGTGGGAGGTTGGGGGAGCCAGGTGGTGGGTATTATGGAGGGCACTCATTGCATAGAGCACTGGGTGTGTTGTAAAACTATGAATTCTGTTATGCAAAAAGTATATGTGGTGACCTGGGAGTCATTGGCCTCTTCATTAACAGTGTAAAAAAGATTTTAAAAAATTAAAAAAAAATAGGGCACCTGGGTTGCTCAGTTGGTTAATCATCTGCCTTTGGCTCAGGTCATGATCCCAGGGTCCTGGGATGGAATTCTTCATTGGGGTTCTCTGCTCAGTGGAGAGTCTATTTCTCCCTCCACCCCTCCCTCCCACTCATGATATCTCTCTCTCTCTCTCACTGACTCACTCTCTCTCAAATAGATAAATTCAATCTTAAAAAAAAAAGGAAGAAAATAAAGGAGGGTGCCAATGATCATGGAGGCAAGTTGTAGTAGGGCAGTTGTTCAGGTTAGGCTGGGAGGGGATGGACAGGTGATGGTGCCAGTCTTGCCAGTAATCTACAGAGTTCCTCAGGTCTGACTTTACTCTAGCTTGTCTAGCTGTGATGGTTGTGAGCAGGCTATTCTTACAAGGATTACACTACAGAAAACTTCAGTCTTAGCAAACCATTCCAGAGTACAGAGCACAACTCCATTACATGACTTTCATTTACACAAGTGCCAGACAGAACAAAGGTAGTACAGATCACCTAGAGTTAAAAGCTTGTATGACCAAGTAATACAGATCACCATGAATTAAAAGCTTTTACGACCAGGTGAGATTATCTAAAATTGCAAGACTTGCTCAATGCTAGATTATTTTTTCAGTGTAAATTATTAAATTAATCTAAAGGAGTAATGTCAAATGTTTTTCTCAAAGAAAGGTGGGAAGTATTTTATAAAATGTAATACTCATTCAGGATTTTAAAAACAAAGAAATTTGCTTGATAAAGTTTGATTCTCAGACATCTATGGCAAATATTACACCTGATGTTAAAATAATAGAAACTTTCCCATTCAAGTAGAAATAATACAATTACTCCTAAACTGGTACAAGCATTAGTCATTGTTTTGGAGATATGATCAAACAAAAACACAGGGAAAAAAAAGTACATTTTAATATTGGAAATAAAATGGCATACTACCTATATATCGATGATATGACTGTCTATGCAGAAAATTCAAGAGAATCAATTGCCAAATAGAATGCATCAAAATGGAGGGACACAGAACAACAAATCAAGAATAAAACATTTTTATACAGATTAACAACCAAACAGAAAATGTAATCAGATGAAATTTCATACTTGAAGTAGCAAGAAAAAAAATATTCCTTGATATAAAGTGCATACCTAATAAGAACTATATATCTTGTATAAAAAAAAGAATTAAAATACCTTACTGAGAGCAAAAAAAAGCCTAAATAACCACAAAGGTATCATGCTTCCTGATAGCTATGCTTAATATTTGAGAGATATCATTTCACTCTAAATTAAACGATATCAAGGGATGCTTAGACCACAGTGAGATATCACCTCACATCAGTCAGAATGGTTAAAATTAACAAGTCAGGAAATGACAGATGTTGGCGAGGATGCAGAGAAAGGGGAACCCTCCTACACTGTTGGTGGGAATGCAAACTGGTACAGCCACTCTGGAAAACAGTATGAAGGTTCCTCAAAAAGTTGAAAATAGAGTTATCCTACAACCCAGCAATTGCACTATTGGGTATTTACCTTAAAGATACAAATGTAGTGATCCAAAGGGGCACCTGCACCCAGTGTTTACAGAAGCAATGTACACTATAGCCAAACTATGAAAAGAACCTAGATGTCCATTAACAGATGAATGGATAAAGAAGATGTGGCATATATATATACAATGGAATATTATACAGCCATCAAAACCACTGAAATCTTCCAATTTGCAATGATGTGGATGGAACTAGAGTGTATTTCGCTAAGCAAAATAAGTCAATCAGAGAAATACAATCATCATATGATCTCATTGATATGTGGGATTTGAGAACTGAGACACAGGAATATAGGGGAAGGGAGGGGAAATGAAACAAGATGAAACCAGAGAGGGAGACAAACCATAAGGGACTCTTAATTTTAGGAAACAAACTGAGGCTTGCTGGATGGGAGCAGGGTGGGAGGGCTGGGGTAGTTGGGTGATGGATATTGGGAAGGTTATGTGCTATGGTGAGTACTGTAAGACCTGTACCCCTGAAACAAATAATGCATTATATGCTAATTTAAAAAGACAAAAAAAGGGATGCTTAGATAATTTTCTTTGAAAGAGGGAAGAAAATTGTAAAATATAAAAGTATATTATAAGGTTTCAAATATGGGGATTTCCAGTTTAGCTCAGAGATGTGGAACACTAGCAAGAACATCGTTCTCACATTTAATCAAAAGTCTGGATAACATGCCAGTTAGCAACTTTTCTTGAACCCATCAGAAACCAAGTTGCTTGACAAACAACTGATCCCAAATCTAGAGAGAGACAGGTGTCTCCAAGCGTGAAAAGAACTGGACATTTGTTTACCTGGAATACGTTCTGGTTTTACCTTGTTTTCTGATGCACATATGTATATACAATGTATGTACATATTCATAGCAGGAACATAATCCAGTTCTTGTTACTCCATCAGAGCATGAAGCAGAGATCTTAAACAAACAAACAAACAAAAAAACTAGAATTTTTTTCAAAATTTTAGGACTTTACTTCTCCTGTGCCTAAAACCTGATCATGGAATACAAATGCATTGGAACATATCGGAGCTCTCCTGCTCCAGTGAACATACTTCTTTATGTTTGGAATTAAGTTTTCTCAACTGAATACTCTAATCTCAAGTACTGGCTCTGTTATGGGAAGGTCATTTCACCATGAAAGATGGTAATCAAAGATATTTTTTGACAGGAAATAATTGGCAAATGTTAAATCTCAACTTACATATATTCAATTGCTTTGTGTCTTTGGACACTGGAGTAAACGACGTCAAATCTGCATTTTTCTTTTCAGATGGCTCTGGAGATACTTTTAATCAACTGATGTACACCCCCCCCCTTTCAGAGTCACTCCATTTGGGCTGTATTCACATGTGTTGAGTATTTTTAGCTCACTGGTACAGATTTCAAGATATGAAATAAGAAAAATACCTTCTAGACTTTTGCATTTCTTTCCTCCTGCAGTTGTCCCCAATCCTAAGAGTTACAAGACTCTCTTCTGTAATTCCTTGAAGAGTTGAAATAGCAGAAAGTAGAAATACAGCCACAATCTTTATTGAATAGAAGCATAGTTATAAAATCCTGAAATTTATTGTATTTTTTTCTATGATACACTTTGGCGTAAGATAAAATTCTGTCCCTTTGAAGATTTTCATAGCTCTTTCATGCCTTTCTTCACAGAAATTTACCTTTTTTTCATTATTTAGAGTCTTGGAGCCCTGATTTTTATGTAAGATACTTCTCAGGATGATGGTTTTTCTCATTGCTATAAAAATACAGGTATCATCCTTGATATTTTAGATTGCTTTTTTGGAAAATAAAAACAGAAACTAATATGATTGCAAATATTTTCATGTATTTTTTATGACCATATTTTTTATCACCATACACGTAAGTGAAAAAAACATTTGATAGATATCACTACTTCCTACAAATATGATATTTACAGACCTCGGTTTTTAACATTGTGTTTATATTTAGCATCAAAAATAATTCTGAGTGTGTAAAAATTTAGATTTCACAGGGTTTATCTGTTGTTCCCTGATTACGTGTAACATTTACAATTGCCTTGTTCAGGTGCAATTTGTCTTTTCAGAATCTTCACTTCCTTCCCTTGCTGTTTTCCCTAAAGAAATAGAAAAGGTGAAAAACAGCACTCCGTATCCATCAAGCCAGATGATCATGATAAGATATTTCTGGCATTTGCGTGCAATGTCAGGTATTATCGAATTAAGAACACACAGAGTATGGGGACAGATTGCATTATTGGCCCCAATCCTTGATCCCTTTTGCCATACAGCTTTGCAGTTTCCCACACTGAAGGACTACCACAGATTTCCCTAGTCCTTGACTTTGGGCTCAGTCAGAGTACCTGTACTGAGACAAGGAACAGGGCGCTTTTGCTGGCATTCCAGATCTAAACAAAGTTAAGCAATTCAATTTTCTGACTGTGCTGTCATGCCTCTGTTACTACCATGTGAAAAGTTTGTCTTGGGCATCCACTGCCGCTGAATTGCATGGCAACAAATCACCAGGAGTTTGCCATCTAGCTTCTGCTCTTGTCCATCCCCAGTGGTACTGGAGCCCATAGTCTCTACTGATGTCCCCAGGACACAAAGGATGGTGGGAATGAAACTGAGAGCCAAGGGAACAAATGGGGTATGAGTTCCACACTCTGAAATTCTTCTGCAAGGAATTTTACAGAAGGTCCATATAGCATACAGTCATGTAAAATTCATTCATTTAAAACCATCCCCACCTTGTATAAATTCCTTGAATCCCTTGCAGATCATGTTCATCTCCACAGTGTTTCTTTAATTAGAAAAGTGTGTTTTGGGCCAGGTAATGACAACTCTCTCTCTTTACCCCTTAGTAGGCCTCTGGCTTATGCTTGCTCTGTTTCTCTCAAGATCAACCATTACACTAGGAAATAACCTGGTTCAGTCCATAAAATATTTGTTGTCTGATAGCTTGTTGTCTATTATTGTTGATTATAACTTCGTTATAACAGTACTGCAGAAGATTGCTAGAAATCGAATTATCTTTCTTCTGGTTTCTTAACAGTGTGAACTGAATAAAATATAATCGTGAAAGATGTCTCCATCTGACTTGTAGCTATTCCACAGTATTGAACATTAATGATTAAATGACCATGTTCCAAGCCACTTTTTCTGAGGGGGGGGGAATTTAATGGAAATTTTTTAAAAAATGTATCCAAATCCTGGAAAAGTAGCATCTTTAATGCCAAATTTGAAATGACTCAGATTCTTTCTTGTCCTCATGGACCTAGTCTGCAGAGAATTCAAGGCAGAATAAATATGATTTTCTTGCCCAGAGAGAGGCATGCAGATCTGCACATACTTAGGGCAACAGCCAAAATTTAAAGGGGAATGCTCCAGAGAGAAAAGGCTTTCCTACACTTCATACCCTAGCCAGTACTCTATCCATCCCTCAGTAGATTATTCTCTATTCCCTTGCATTGGTGTTAGAGGAGAAGTACTCAAAAACACGGAGGTCCCTTTCTTCTCCTCAATTGTCAAGACACCAAGAGCTCTAGGGGACAGTAATTTGCAGTGAGCCCTCACCACTGAACTCATGAATTGCTACTCCCAGACCTGAACAGGCCTCTATGTACAGATGAGAAGGTTTTGTATTAAAATATTCAAATAGGAATTTGGTATTTAATAAGCAAGGGATAATTTATTTCATTATACATTCAATGTACAGGTATAATACATTAACAGAGATCCTTGCAAAGAATAGCATTTTTCCATTTGGTACAAAATGTAAAAGTTATCTTCAGGTTCTTCTGAGTCATTCCTCTGAATCATACTCAGTTTTTATTTTGCCATGCAAGTTAAAGTTTCTGAACTACTTGCATTTAAAAAGCATCCATTTATCACTTCTCTAGCCTGTATATTTCCCCAACTAAGGAAAGTCATTTGACCACATTACTGTGGACTAATGATGTGTCAAATTTTCTAGTTAAAATGAAACCATTTGTCATCTTTATGAATGTAATCAATCATCACATTCTTAGTCTTAATCTAATTTAGGAAGCCTTTTTAATGACTTTACATTCATAAGATTTGTGATTTTTTTAGAGGCAATATTTAGCAGGGATTTTGGTTCAAAATTGGTTTTCAATGCCATTTATTTTTGAATATATATTTTAAAAGGGGAAGTAAGAAAAGGGGCTATATTGTATTGTCACACCGTTTTGTTAATATAAATCACAACTGTCATTCTCCATATTCATATAAAGTTGTATAATAATGATATTGATAATTTATATTTTTGAAAGAGTTATTAAATAGTATATAATCTGGTACTAGTTTTAAATGGAATAATTCCTATAATGCTGACAACGACCTCATGAGGTAAGCACTAACATTACCTACATTTATCAAATGGGAAAACAAATTTAGAAAAATTCAGTGATTTTTCCCAACTTTTTACAGCTAGTTACTAACAGAGACAGGATTTTAATCCATGCATTTGTCTCTAGAATCTATATGCATTGCTTCTACAGAACTATAAAGAAAATTAAATCTAGCCTGGAGGCCAAGAAATGAATGGAGGAAATGCCAGATCTGAGAAAAAACTAGAAAATAACCAAAGCAAAGAAGGCAGCTGAAAACAAAAAGTATTATAAGGTTATCTACAGCTAACTTTAAATTGAAAATATTTATTCACTGAAACCTTTAAAAGAAAATAAGACAATGCCTTCCGAGTTGATGTTGCATGATATTTTTAAAACACACACTTGTTGGGGCGCCTGGGTGGCTCAGTGGGTTAAAGCCTCTGCTTTTGGCTCAGGTCATGATCCCAGGGTCCTGGGATTGAGCCCCACTTCGGGCTCTCTGCTCCGCGGAGAGCCTGCTTCCTTTTCTCTCTCCCTGCCTGCCTCTCTTGCCTACTTGTAATCTCTGTCTGTCAAATAAATAAATAAAATCTTTTAAAAAAACAAAACAAAAAACACTCACTTGTTTTTAACAATGCTACCTCTATTCATAGTCATATGAGATGATCCTCTCATACTATCTGATAAAAAGACGGTATGTTGACGCTTCTACCATGACAATACAATTAAGAGAGGGAACTATTAAAAAACTTGATGAATTTCCCCACAGTAGGAACAGCAGTGAATGTATGAAAACAAAATTAATGCAAAGAGTATGTTGAAATAATGTATAAACAAGGGGCAAAGGAAGAGCTTGTATTCAGGTGGGGAGGGCAGGTGCCAATTCTCAGAGCCATTGCAACCTACTGAGTCATTTTAGACCAATTATTTCACCTTTTAGTGTCTTTCATTTTCTTAACTTAAAAATATGATGGGTGGTGATGATTTCTAAGGTTCTTTCACTTTAGATAATATATAAGCAATCTTCAGGTGTTTGAAATTAGTTCTTTAGATATAAGGTTATCATCTGTTCTTTAGAACGTGGAGATACCTGGTGACATGAGACTCCTGATCTAATTAACAAAAATCTATACTAACTTAATAAAGAGACTACAATTCTTAAATAAAAATTGACCTAGGAACTGAATGTTCCCAAAGCAACATTAATTCATTTGTAATAAGTTGCTCTATTTGATCAAAGTGACTTTAATAGTGATAAGAAGAAATTTGACACTCTAAGGAAGGCTTATATATGATTGCTTTCCCAGTGAAAATATAATCTAGATTACAATAACGTGTCTTTCTTTGAGTTCATTTCTTTCTCTTTTTTATTACTTGCATCCTGTAGCTTCTATGTCTGCCAAACATTGTTGCTTCAAATTCAGATGCCCTTTCAGGAGGGTATAGGGACTCAACAGTCAGAAAAGCTGGACCTCGACACTTGGTGTCATCACACTCCTCAGATCCCTAGATTTCTTGTATCTTAAAGGAATCTGATACTTAATATAAAGCCTAATTCAGTATAGATATAAGAAATACATGACTTGATGCATGAGAAACATTTTGAAAACTAAGTGTTTAAGTATTAATTTTTTCATCCATTCTTTTATTCAATCATTAAAAACAGCATTTATTGAGTACCTACTAATTACAAGACACTGTGCCAAGGAAGAAAAACAGAATTCCTGAACATGGTGATCTCTCTCTCCACTGAATCAGGAAGACTAATTTTACTAAAATCCAATGTAATGAATGTGGAGATGATGAGGGAAAGCAAGCTGAGGACAAAGCAGAAGCTGACACCCTGCGACCTCTCCCCAACCCTTACTCCTGGGTGGGACATTCTTCCAGGAATCTCCTAAATATGTTAATATTAATACCTTGTTAGAGGGGAAAAAAAAATTCTTAACCTAACAATGACAAGTCCACTGGTATACTAGTAGGTCCTCTTTAACATATAAAAGTTCTATTGACACCTCCCCTTTTCCTTACCTCCTCCAACTCCATAGTCTATAATCAGCTGCCCATCACAAACCAGGGCAGCAGCTCTTTCTGCCTCCAGGTCCTGCCCCCATGACTTAATAAACCATCATTTTTCACCAAAGATCTCTCAAGAATTCTTTCTTGGTCATCAGCTCCAGACTCCACCCCACTGAACCTCACTTGTATTCTAAAACTTCATCAGAAAGAAGCAAGTAAAATGCTTAACATAAACAAAAAACTGTGTTTAACTTTATTTCAGACAGAAAGGATGTAGTTAAAGAAAACTTTCTGGAAACATTAAATTTGAGTTTGATTTTGATACGAAAAGAAATTTTCCCAGGAGACAAGGAATAAAAGATTTTACACGAAGGCAAGGACTATGAAATTACAGAATTCAGAGATATGCAATCACTTTCTCATTGCTGAAGTTTCTGGGTTGATGCACAGCAACAGAAGAGGGGAATGGAAGTGTGAAGATTTTTGCCATAGGGGTGATGAAGACTCAAAGTGTTTGGTACATGAGTGTCATGATGTTAACATGTGTTATAGAAAGGTCAGTGGGAAGGGAATGTAGAATAAATGTAATAGGTTATTTGTTTTTGTTGTTTTTTGTTTTTTGTTTTTTTTTAATTTAATTTAATTTTTCTTTTTTTGTGTGTTACAAAATTCCTTGTTTATGTACCACACCCAGTGCTCCATGCAATACATGCCCTCCTTAATACCCACCAACAGGCTCACCCAACCCCCTACCTCCCTCCCCTCCAAAACCTTAGTTAGTTTCTCAGAGTCCACAGTCTCTCATGGATTGTCTCCCCCTCCGATTTCCCCCAACTTACTTCTCTCCATCTCCCAATGTCCTCTATGTTATTCCTTATGCTCCACAAGTAAGTGAAACGATATGATAATTGACTCTTTCTGCCTGACTTATTTCACTTAGCATAATCTCCTCCAGTCCCATCCATGTTGATACAAAAGTTGGGTATCCATCCTTTCTGGTGGAGGCGTAATACTCCATTGTATATATGGGCCACATCTTCTTTATTCATTCATCTGTTGAAGGGCATTTTGGTTCTTTCCACGGTTTGGTGACTGTGGCCATTGCTGCTATGAACATTGGGGTACAGATGGCCCTTCTTTTCACTACATCTGTATCTTTGGGGGTAAATACCCAGTAATGCAATTTCAGGGTTATAGGATAGCTCTATTTTTAATTTTTTGAGGAATCTTCACACTGTTTTCCAAAGTGGTTGCACCAACTTACATTCCCACCAACAGTAAAAGAGAGTTCTCCTTTCTCCACATTCTCTCCAACATTTGTTGTTTCCTGTCTTGTTAATTTTGGCTATTCTAACTGGTGTAAGGTGGCATCTCAATGTGGGTTTGACTTGAATCTCCTTGATGGCTAGTGATGATAGACATTTTTTCATGTGTTTGTTAGCCATTTGTATGTCTTCTTTGGAGAAGTGTCTGTTCATGTCTTCTGCCCATTTTTTGACGTGATTATATGTTTTGTGTGTGTTGAGATTGAGGAGTTCTTTATAGATCTTGGATATCAGCCCTTTGTCTCTAGTGTCATTTGCTAATATTTTCTTCCATTCCAAGGGGTGCATCTTTGTTTTGTTGACTGTTTCCTTTACTGTGCAGAAACTTTTGATCTTGATGAATTCCCAAAAGTTTATTTTTGCTTTTGTTTCCTTTGCCTCTGGGGACACGTCTTGAAAGAAATTGCTGTGGCTAATGTGCTGTGGCTAATGTCGAAGAGGTTACTGCCTATGTTCTCCTCTAGGATTTTGAAAGATTCTTGCCTCATATTGAGGTCTTTCATCCATTTCAAGTTTACCTTTATGTATGGTGTAAGAGAATGGTAGAGTTTCATTCTTTTATACATTGCTGTCCAATTTTCTCAGCACCATTTATTAAAAAGACTGTCCTTTTTCCACTGGATATTTTTTCCTGCTTTGTCAAAGATTATTTGACCATAGAGTTGAGGGTCCATATCTGGGCTCTCTGCTCAGTTCCACTGGTCTATGTGTCTGTTTTGGTGCTAGTACCATGCTGTCTTGGTGACCACAGCTTTGTAGTAAAGCTCGAAATCAGGTAATGTAATGCCCCAGTTTTGTTTTTCTTTTTCAATATCCTTAGCAATTCAGGGTCTCTTCTGGTTCCATACAAATTTTAGGATTGTTTGTTCCAGCTCTTTGAAAAATGCCAGTGGAATTTTGATTGGGATGGCATTGAAAGTATAGATGGCTCTAGGCAGTATAGACATTTAACAATGTTTATTCTTCCAATCCATGAGCATGGAATGCTCTTCCATCTTTTTGTGTCTTCTTCAATTTCTTTCATGAGTGTTCTGTAGTTCCTTGAGTACAGATTCTTTACCTCTTTGGTTAGGTTTATTCCCATGTATCTTATGGTTCTTGGTGCTAGAGTAATGGAATCAATTCTCTAATTTCCCTTTCTACAGTTTCGTTGTTAGTGTATAAGAAAGCAACTGATTTCTGTGCATTGATTTTTGTATCCTGCCACATTACTGAATTGCTGTATGAGTTCTAGTAGTTTGGGGTGGAGTCTTTTGGGATTTCCATATAAAGTGTCATGTCATCTGCAAAGAGAGTTTGACTTCTTCTTTGCCAATTTGAATACCTTTTATTTCTTTTTGTTGTCTGACTGCTGTTGCTAGGACTTCTAGTACTATGTTGCAGACCAGTCACAAGAGTAGACATCCTTGTCGTGTTCCTGATCTCAAAGGGAAGGCTGTCAGCTTTTCCCCATCAAGGATGATATCCACTGTGGGTTTTTCATAGATAGATTTTGTGAAGTTCAGGAATATTCCCTCTATCCCTAAACTTTGAAGGGTTTTAGTCAGGAATGGATGGTGTATCTTTTCAAATGCTTTTTCTGCATCAAGTGAGAGGACCATGTGGTTCTTCTCTCTTTTCTTGCTGATTGGTTCTATCACATTGATTGATTTGCAAATGTTGAACCACCCTTGCATCCCATGGACAAATCCCACGTGGTCATGGTGGATAATCTTTTTAATGTACTGTTGGATCCTATCAGCTAGGATCTTGTTGAGAATCTTGGCATCCCTATTCATCAGGGATATTGGTCTTGAAATTCTCCTTTTTTGGTGAGGTCTTTGCCTGGTTTGGGGATCAGGTTAATGCTGGCTTCATAAAAAGAAGTTTTCCTTCTGTTTCTATCTTTTGAAACAGCTTCAGGAGAATAGGTGTTATTTCTTCTTTGAATGTTTGCTAGAATTCTCCAGGGAATCTATCAGGTCCTGGGTTCTTGTTTTTTTTGAGAGTTGTTGTTGTTGTTATTGTTGTTTGTTTTTTTATCACTACTTCAATCTCATTACTAGATATTGGTCTATTCAAGTTGTCAATTTCTTCCTGATTCAGTTTTGGAAGTTTATAGGTTTCCAGGAATGCATCCATTTCATCTAGGCTGCTTAACTTATTGGCATATAACTGTTGATAATAATTTCTGATGATTCCTTCTATTTCCTTGGTGTTAGTTGTGATCTCTCCCTTTTCATTCATAATTTTATTAATTTGGGTCCTCTCTCTTTTCTTTTGGATTAATTTGGCCAGTGGTTTATCAATCTTATTGATTCCTTCTTCAAAATCAGCTTCTAGTTTTGTTGATGTGTTCTATTCTATCTCTAGTTTCTATCTCTTTGATCTCTGCTCTAAACTTGATTATTTTCCTTTTTTGTTTGGGATGGTTAATTTGTTGTTGATTCTCCAGTTCTTTACAATTCTGTAAAGAGAGCTGGTGTATTCTGGATTTTTCCATTTTTTGGAGAGAGGCTTGAGTGGCTATATATTTCCCCCTTGGGACTGCCTTTGCCATGTCTCATAGGTTTTGTACCAATGTGTCTTCATTCTCATTGGATTCCATAAATTGTTTAAGTTCTTCTTTGATTTCCTGGTTGATCCAAACATTCTTAAGCAGGGTGGTCTTTAGCTTCCAAGTGTTTGAATTCCTTCCATACTTTTTCTTGTGATTGAGTTCTGGTTTCCAAACATTGTGGTCTAAGAATATCCAGGAAATAATATCAATCTTTTGGTATCAGTAGAGCCCTGATTTGTGACCCAGTATGTGGTCTATTCTGGAGAACGTTCCATGTGTATTCAAGAAGAATGAGTATTCTGTTGTTTTAAGGCAGAATGTTCTGTATATATATATATGAGTTCTATTTAGTCCAATGTGTCACTCAATGCTCTCATTTTTTCATTGATTTTCTGCTTGGATGATCTGTCTATTACTGAGAGTGGAGTGTTAAGATGCCTTACTATTAGTGTATATCAATATGACTCTTTATCTTGATTGACAGTTGTCTTATGTAGTTGGCTGCTCCTGTATTGGGAGCATAAATATTTACAATTGTTAGATCTTCTTGGTGAATGGACCCTTTAAAGAATAATGTAATATCCTTCTTTATCTCTGACTACAGTCTTTAGTTTAAAATGTAATTTATGTGATATGAGAATCACTACCCCATTTTTCTTTTGAGGCCCATTGGCATGAAAGATGCTTCTCCATCCCTTCACTTTCAGTCTGGATGTATCTTTAGGTTCCAAATGGGTCTCTTATAGACAGCATATGGATGGGCCCTGTTGTTTTATCCAATCTGCAACCCTGTGTCATTTTCTGAGAGTGTTTAGGCCTTTGGGGCCCTTCACATTGAGAGTAATTATTGAAAGATACATTTTTATTGACATCATGTTGCCTGTGGAGTCCTTATTTCTATAGATTGTCTCTATAAATTTCTGTTCTACATCACTCTTGTGTTCTTTCTTCTTTTATAGAACTCCCCTTAATATTTCTTGTAGTGCCGGCTTGGTGGTCACATACTCTTTTAAGTCTTGTCAGTCTTGGAAGTTCTTTATCTCTCCATCCATTTTGGATGTCAGCCATTCTGTATAAAGTATTCAAGGCTGCATTTTCTTCTCATTTGGTGCCCTGAATATGTCTTGTCAGCCCTTTCTGGCTTGTAAGGACTCTGTGGACAGGTCTGACATTATTCTGATGGACTTCCTCTGTATGTAAGGAATCTCTTCCCCCTAGCTGCCCTCAGGAGCTCCTGTCTTAAATTATGATTCATCAGTATCACAATCAAATATCTTGAGATCTTTCTAGATTCGTTGCTCTTGGAGGGTGATCTTTCTGCCTCTAGGACACGAATGCTGGTTCTGTTCCCCAGATTGGGTAAATTTCACTGAGAATTGTTCAACTATATCTTCTAGTCTTCTTTCTTTCTCTTCCCACTCAGGGATCCCAATAATTCTGACATTAGAACGTTTAATTGCATCATTTATTTCCCTGATTCTGTTTTCATGGTTTCTAAGCTGTTTTATCCATGTCACCTCCTGATCCTTTTTCTCTATCAGTTTGTCCTCTAGATCACTAATTCTATCTTCTTCCTATGTTACCCTAGCTGTTTGAGTATTTAGATCAGATTGGAGCTCATTGATAGCATTTTTAACTTCTTCCTGGGCAGCTTTCACTTCTGCCTTTAGAGATTCCATGTTGTGACTAATGGTTTTCTCCAACCTAGCCATTGCCTGGATAATTATTACTCTGAATTCCTGTTTATGTCCATATCCAATAGTTCTGATGGAGAGGGCACAGTCTGAATTTTTCCTCTGTTTGGTGTCCCTCCTCCTAGTCATTTTGGTGAGAGGTGGTTCAGGGGATGTGTAGCTCAATATATCAACCACAATCCAGGCAAGGTACACCCTGAAACACTTCTGAGCAATCAGAAGACACCACAGAACAAAAACAAATACACAGAACCACTCTCCACTGGTGTCTTCTGCCCCCATAGAGATTCAGAAGTGCATAATCTTACATCCCAGGGAGATTTCATGGGTGTTCAGTGTTCTGGTAGATAATTAACTCACTGTAGGGGACTGGTTGAGATGGGGTCTCCTACGTCTCTGCCATCTTGCCCCTCCTCTCCAGGATATTTGTTTTTAAGTACAAAAGAAGATATACTAAATTTGGATTTCATTTATTAAATCTTTATTTACTTATATTTAATAACCTCAGCTAACCTCAGTGATGAGATAACTAAATGAGAGGACTGAGTGACCTTCAAAGAGGCTGAGGATATAATGAGAAAATGGAAATGTAAGTATACAGGTAGAGAAAGTGGTATAGACATGGTGCAGTGGAAGTACAGAACTGAGCACATAAATACGCCTGGCAGGGCAGCGGCAATGTTTAGAAAAAGGAGTTGGGAGTCTGCTTAGCAGATGGGCAAGTGGGTGAGCAGGTGTGGACACAGAGGAGAAAGGGAAGATACTCCCCTGGGAATGGATTCTACAATAGTGCGAGTAAGCATCTCATGCAAATGTCTACATTTTTCTATTTTTTCCTTTCTGAGATCAAAGACACATTTTATTGGTATCCCTAGAATTGGTCTATTCATCCCCTTAAAAAAATAATTAAACTGCTAATAGTGTCTACTGCTTAGTATATAACTGCTAGAAGACCCCATTCTCCACCCATTCACCAGTGCAAGTGAGAACAGTAAGTTTACAGAGTGAGTGTAATCCCCTGTATGAGATTGAGGGATTAAAAGTAGACTTTGTGTAGATACTCGTTACAGCTCTTCATCATCTTATAAAAAAGCATGCATGTTTCCAGAACGATGCTGCAGATTTGGGTTGTTAAAGGGCAAGTTACTAAATGCTTTCTGCATGTAACTTTCTGTTCACATTTCTAGAATCAAGACTGCATTTACAGTTTGAGAAATATGAACAAGCAAGGTAATAATAATAATTTTTATTATTAAAAATAAAAAAAATAATTTTTATTTTTTGTTTGTTTATTAGAAACTTTTCATTTTGCCTTTACTTTTAAACAGCTTTATTGAAATATAATTCATATACCATGCGGTTCACCCATTTTAAGTATACAGTTCCAGGGTTTTTAGTATATTCATGGATGTGTGCAATCAACACCACAATTAATTTTAGGACATTTTTATCACCAAAAAAGAAACTCCATACACTTCAGCTAACACCACCCTACCTTCTCCACCTCCAGTCACTAAGCACTTTCTGTCTCTGTAGATTTCCCTATTCTACACTTTCATATGAATGGAATCATATAATATATGGAATTTTTTTTACATTTTTCAAGCTTCATCTAAGTTGCAGCATGTGTCAGTACTTGGTTCCTTTTTTATGAACAAATAATTTTCCATTGAATGGATATAACATATTTGTTTATCCATTTGCCCATTGACTGACATTTGAATTTATTATCTATTATGAATAATACTGCTATAAACATTTTCTTTTAAACTTCTTGTTTTTGAGTCCTTCTTAAATGCAAATTAAAACCATGCAATTAATGGAACCTCCCCTCCTTGGAAGGCAGTTAACAACTCTCTGCTATTTTTAAGTATATGACTATTTGCTATCTCCTTGCATCATCCAAGGGGCTTATCAAAATTCTTTCATTCAGGGTTCTTCCTTGAGGATTTCTGGCATATTATTTAATAAACATTTATATAGTGCTTACTATGTGCTAGGCACTTTACTTAACCTTGTAACAAATATTAATCCTTATAACAACACTCTGGGGTAGGTATTATTACCATTCTCATATTACAGAGAATGAAAGTTAGGCAATAAAAGATATGGAAATTTCCCAGCACCACAAAATGCTAAGCAGTAAAATTCTCTTCATTAACCATTACACTAAACAGAAACTCTGTTTAGTAGGGTTTTTTTTCTTTTTGGAAATAATCTTTTAATTTTAGAACAGTTTTAGATTTATTAGAAAAATTAGTTCTCATATACTATTCATCCAGTTTTCCCTTTTATTAACATCTTGCATTAGAGTTTTGTTACTATTAGTGAACCAATAGTGTTATATTATCAACTAAAGCCCATACTTTATTTAGGTTTTTGTAGTTTTTATCTAATACTCATTTTATATTTAAGGATCCTGCCCAAATAAATGGTACATTTATTTGTGATTTTTCCTTGACTCTTCTTGGCTATGATAGTTCAAAGTGTTATTGATGATTTGGAAATTTTTGAGAAAAACTGGTAAAGTAATTTGTAGAATGTCCCTCAACTGGGATTTGTCTGACATTTTCCCCATGATTACACTGGGGCTTCTTAGAAGAAGACCACAGGGATAAGTTTCATCACATCATATCAGTGGTGTGTACTATCAACATGTTACTGCTATGGTTAACCTTCACCAGCTGGCTGAGGTAGTGTTTGCCAGGTTTATTCACTGCAAAGTTCCCCTCTTCCCTCCTTTCCCTGTTTTTCTCTTTAGGAAAAAGTCCCCGTGAGCAACCACACCCAAGGAACAGAGAGCTATGTTTCACTTCTTTGAGTAGGGAATATCCACATAAGTTACTTTGACTTGTCTCTTCTCATCCATTTATTCATTTGCTTAATCATTTTTTAAAACAATATAGGTACATGGGTTTTTCTTATAATTTGCTTTATAATACCTTGGTACATTATTTATTTATTTTGTTGCTCAAATTACCTTTGTTTTGTTTTGTTGCCACTGTTTTCATTGGTTTTACAGAGGAGTGGATTTGAAGAAGCCCTCAATCTATCATTGCCAGAATCCAGTCTCAACTATCATATATATACATTTTTTTTAATTTAGATGTGGTGCTGTTCAAACATGGTTTAATAAGTTCTAAGAACAAGTTAATTCACCATTAATTTGATACGCAATTTAAAAAGTCAGTTAGTAGAATTTTATCAAGAAAACAGTCAAGAATCACTTAAGGAATAGCATTGTAAGTTCATTACACTTGGGTAAAAAAAGAAAACAGAAAAGAAGAGAGTCATTTGAAGAGACCAACATTGTCAAGAAAATGAGTCCAGCTCCTGCTTCCCTTCTGCCTAACCATATAACTCTAGGCAGAGTAGTGTTACTCATGTTCTGTAAGCACACCAGGCATATTCCATCCCAGAGGAGACTTTGCACTTGTTGTCCGTTCTGATATGCCCATGACTTACTCTCTCAACTACATTCAGTTATTTGGTCAATGGCATGACTTCAAAAAGGTTGTACTAATATAATCTCCAATAAAACCCACCGGTCTAAAATAATGTCCTCCACTACTCTCTACCATCTTATCCTACTTTATGTTTCCTTCTGAGCACTAATTACTATTTGATATTCATTGACATATCTCCAGAAACTAAAAGAACGTGTTTTATGTGATAAATAAGTCATAAAAACTGTAAGTTTGTAAGAGAATATACCAACATTATTTTTTTCAAACTTGTATTCTAACATTCTGCCTAAAGTAAAAACAGTAATGAAATATATTATTTTTTTTGTTTGTGGAATTCAACATACTTACTGAAAGAGAATTGAAAACAAAAACAGGAAAGAATAAAGAATAAAATACTTAAAAATAGAGAAAAAAAACCCCTTTGCATTAGTTGATAAACTTCCCCCCAGATAACACTGAGGTTGGCATTTCATGTGTTTCCTTTAAGACTTTTAAATATGCAAACAATAGTAATAGTTTGAAGTTATAAAATATACCAATTTTCCTATATAGGATTTTGAATTTTTTATTCAGAAATAAGTGTGTAAATTATCCACAAGCTATCTATACTTTGGCATATGACTTAGTTCCAATTTTTCACAATTATATATAAAACCTTTAACAGGCATTGATGCATTTTTTTACATAAAGAATGATCCATATATGATTATTTCCTTAAGGATCCCTAAACAGAATTTGAGAAAATGACATTTTTTATACAGTATTTTAACATACTTTCTAGCAATATGGTATCAAGCAACACATTCAATGGAAGTATATAAGATAGCCAGTCTTACATTATTCTTGTCAATATCTAGCATTATCACTTTTACTTAATTTGACAACTTCACAGAAGAAAACTTTAGTCTTATTTTAAATTTGCATTTCTTTTATCATTTTTAAGAGTGAACAGTTTCTGTGTTTATTGGCATTTTGTATCCTTTGCCATGTTATATGCAATTCTGTCATATTTAGAATTATTTGTTCAGTGTCTGCCTTCTGCTTCAAACTTAGGTCTCATAAGGACAGCATGTCTCTCTATCATATCTAGCACAAGGCTAGAAGAACTATAGGCACTTAATGAATTAATGAATGAAATGGAGATTATGGTTTTTATTCTGGCTTATATTTGTTGAAATGTCTTTACAAAAAGAAATATTTTACCTGACTTCACAGTTTATATTTACTTAGATTTCTATTCAATTTGATTTCTATTATATTCTGTAACATATGGGAAGATTTTTATTCAAGCATGCCTAAATGCATATTTTTTCATTGTGATGTGATCATTTTTGAGATATAATTGACATATAACATTGTATTGGTTCAGGTATACAACATAATTATTTGTTAAATGTAATCACTTACAAGTGATCACCATGATAAATCTAGATAACATCCATCATCGCACATAGTTACTATTTTTTTTCTTGTGATGAAAACTTTTAAGATTTAATCTTAGCAACTTCTGAATATACAATATAGTATCATTAAATATACTCACCATACTGTACATTATATCCTCAGAATTTATTTAATTTATAACTGTAAGTTTGTACATTTTGACCACCTCCACCCATGTCACCCACTCTGCAGCCCCCATCTCTGGGGGTTCTTCTTCTGTTCTTTTTACCTACAAGTCAGGTTTTGTTTTGGTTTGGTTTTGGATTCCACATATAAATAAGATCATACAGAATTTGCTTTTTTCTGTTTAATTTATTTCACTGAACACAATACCCTCAAGGTCCATCCATGCTGTTGAAATGACAAGATTTTATTCCCTTTTATGGCTAAATAATATCCCATTGTGTATAGATACATTTTCCTTATCCATCCATCCACCAGTTGACGCTGAAGTTGTTGCATGTCTTGATTGTTGTAAATAATGCTACAAAAAACATTAGGTATATATATATATATATATATATCTTTTCCAGTCAAAATTTCAATTTCCTTCTGATAAATACCCAGAAGTAGAGTTCCTGGATCATATGGTAGTTCAATTATTAATTTTTTAAGAAACTTACATACTGTTTTGCACATTTACATTCCTACCAACTGTGCACAGGTGTTCCCTTTTCTCCACATCCTCGCCAACACTTGCTATTTCTTGTGCTTTTGATAATAGTCATTCTAACTGGTATGAGGTGTGAGGTTATATCTTCTTGTCATTATGATTTGCATTTCCCTGATTAGTGACATTGAACATCTTTTTACATACATGCTGTTCACATAGATGTCTTCTTTGGAAAAGTGTTTATTTAAAACTTCTGTTCATTCTTTTGCATTGCTAAGATTTTTTTTCTACTGAGTTGTATGAGTTTTTTTAATATATTTTAGATATTAATTACTTACCAGATACACAATTTGCAAATAGTTTCTCTTATTCTGTAGGTTGCCTTTTCATTTTTTTAATGATTTCCTTTGTTATGCGGAAGATTTTTAGCTTAGTATAGTCCCTTTTATTCATCTTTCCTTTTATTGTCTTTGTTTGGTGTCAAATCCAAAAAGTCATCCCCAAGACTAACATCAAGAAAGTTATCACACCTTTTTTTTTTCTAGGAATTTCATGGTTTCAGATCTTACTTTCAAATCTTAATCCATTTTTAGTTGATTCTTGTGTATACTACAAAATAGTGGTCCAGTTTGTTCTTCTTCATGTGGCTGTACATGATTCCTTTTTTTAAAAAAGATTTTATTTATCTATTTGACAGATAGAGATCACAAGCAGGCTGAGAGGCAGGCAGAGAGAGAGAGAGAGAGGAGGAAGCAGGCTCCCCGTCGAGCAGAAAGCCCAATGCGGGGCTCGATCCCAGGACTCTGGGATCATGGCCCAAGCCAAAGGCAGAGGCTTTAACCCACTGAGCCACCCAGGCACCCCCCCAACACTATTTATTAAAGAGACTGTCTTTCCCCTTTTATAACCTTGGGCGTTTTGCCATAAATTAGTTGACTGTATATGCATGGGTTTATTTCTGGGGTTTTGTTCTGTTTCATTTACCTATATATGTGTTTTTATGCCAATGCTATCTTGTTTTGATTAGTTTAGATTTTTTAAAAAGATTTTATTTATTTGTCAGAGAGAGAGAGAGCAGAATCAGGGAAAGTGTCATGCAGAGGGAGGTGCAGGCTCCCTGCTAACCAAGGAGTTCCATATGGGACACCATCCCAGGACCCTGGGATCGTGACCTGAGCCAAAGGCAGACACTTAATCAACTGAGTCACACAGACATCCCTGATTACTTTAACTTTGTAGTACTGTTTGAAAGCAGGGAGTGGGGTGTTTCCCACTGGAATTTTTAAAAATAGTGTTTTAGAAACTTATTGCCCAATATACCCCAATCTTCTTTATATGCAAAACCACACTGACTTCTCCTTCAGCTAAGTTCCAAAAAAAATCTTTGTTGATTAATATGAATGCATTTATTCTATTCCTACCAAAAAATACGTAACATAGCACACAGACTAGTTTTGATTAATTTCCAAGAAACTCAAAATAAAGAGAAGTTTCTAACTGTGTTAATTATTTCATCATACCTGCCTGGAAATTTCCAATCCTTCTGATTCTTTCTCATGACTATTGTTAAATATATAGTCTGTCTTATCTTTTTTTGAGTGTGTGAGATATCTCAAATCCATTTCAAAGTGCATGAGGAAACTGCATGAATATAAGGTTGCAGCCATCATTTTGGAACAGTTTGCTAGCACTCATTCATAATCTTTCCCAAATAAAAATTCACCACAGTGAGTATATCATGAGTTAAACAACTCTGATTAAATTATATGAAACACACTTCCTAATAAATGTGACAGGACTAATTTTTCCAATGGTAATTTTTTACTTTTCATATTCAATATCAAAATGTGTTATCTATTCAATTTTATTATCAAAAATTATTGAAGAAAGGGACCTTATACTATTTACTAGCATGAAGTATGTAGAAAATGAGGGTGTTCTTTCAATTGATCTCTGATGAGATTTATCATCTCATTAGTTGCTTTCCCTCAACCAGAGAGCATAGTTAGGATATGGAGCATGGGAGTCTCCTGGACACTATAATCAGCGCTAGAGAAATGAAGTATCTTTAGATACTTCTGTTGATCAACCAGCACAATATTATTAAGGACTTCACATGCTCCATGATGAAAAATTTTTTAGCATGTTGTGAGACAGAATAAAATAAAAAGTAAATGGGTAAAAGAAGTCTAGAAATATGAATTCCATTAAATATTCCCAACAAATGCACTTGGACTGTAGAACAGTTACTTTTTTATGCTTTTTCATTGCAAAGGCCCCAGAGAATAAAAAAAAAAGTAAGTGAAAATTGAAGGAAATTGTTCTTTAGACAGAAAGGACTAGTATACTAGATACAATCCTGGTGATATTTTCAAATTGGTAGCCCATGTAATGGAGTAGATGTAATACTTATTCCTGCACAAAAGAGCAGTGATAATTTTCAGAGGCTAATATTTTTAAATTAGTTCACTGATTCCACATACAGAATAAGAATGATTTTCTCCATAATGAAAGTTACTAATTCACAGTATTTTTTTTGTGTCAGTGGCCACTCTAAATCTTCAGCTTCTTTTCCTGTGAAACAACAAAAAGTAAAATGCCTTGAAGTTTTGGACAAAGAATGTTCAATAGAGCTCAGACTTTTATAAGATGGTGCATGGAAATGTAGAAAGAGAAAGTAAAATTCTGAATAAAAGCTTGTGTTAGAATTTCTTTTTTAAAACTAGACTTGACTCCCCAGACCACAAAAAAAGCATGGCTTCTTATTCTTTTTAGTGCTTTAAAAATTTTTTTTATTTAAATTCAATTTAGTTAACATATACTGTACTATTAGTTTCAGGAGTAGAATTTAGTGATTCATCAATTGCATATAACACCCAGTGCTCACTATATCAAATACCCTCCTTAATGCTCATTACCCAGTTATCCCTTCTCCCACCACCTCCCTCCAGCAACCCTCAGTTTGTGTTATATAGATAGATAGATAGATAGATAGATCAATCTCCAAAATCTTCTTTATTAATTCATCAGTTGATGGACACTTGGGCTCTGTCCATAATTTGGCTATTGCTGATAATGCTGCTATAAACATTGGGGCGTGTATCTCCCATTTCAATCAGTTTTTTTTTTTTTATCCTTTGGATAAATTCCTAGTAGTGCAGTTGCTTGGTCATAAGGTAGTTCTATTTTTAACTTTTTTATAAACTTCCATTCAGTTTTCCAGAGTAGCCACACCAGTTTTCATTCCCACTAACAGTGTAAAAGGGGTCCTCTTTCTCTGCATCCTCACCAATATTTGTTGTTTCCTGGCTTGTTAATTTTAGCCATGCTGACTAGTGTGAGATGGTATCTCATTGTACTTTTGACTTGTACTTCCCTGATGCTGAGTGTTGACCATTCTTTCATGTGTCTGTTGGCCATCTGGATGTCTTCTTTGGAGAAATGTCTGTTCATGTCTTCAGCCCATTTTTTGATTGGATTATTTGTTCTTTGGGTGTTGAGTTTGATAAGTTCTTTACAGATTTTGGATATTAACCCTTTATCTGATAAGTAATTTGCAAATATCTTCTCCCATTTTGTAGGTTGTCTTTTAGTTTTGTTGGCTATTTCCTTTGCTGTGCAAAAGCTTTTTATCCTGATGAAGTCCCAATAGTTCATTTTTGCTTTGTTTTCTGGAGATGTTCCTGTGGCTAGGGTCAAAGAGGCTTCTGTCTATGTTCTCCTCTAGGATTTTGATGGATTCTTGTCTCACATTTAGGTCTTCTATCCATTTGCAGTTTATTTGCTTGTATGGCATAAAAAAGAGGTCCAGTTTCATTCTTCTGCATGTGACTATCCAATTTTCCCAACATTTGTTGAACAGCCTGATTTTTTTTTCCATTGGATATACTTTCCTGCTTTGTCAAAAATTAGTTGACCATAAAAAACTATGCCTACAATTTCTCTGGGCACAAAATTCTTTATACTTAAAAAAGATGTGAAATTAAAGTATGGTCATCAATCTCAAAAAGTCAAGATGAAGATAATATATGGTAATAGATACAATATAATGATAATGAGTTATTACTATTTCTCTTACCTTAAAAAATATGAAAGTATCTGCTCTTCTTGGAGTATGGTAATGACAATTCATTTGTGAATAATATTGAGAATTTATACTTTTTCTCATGTATCTTAATTTTTTTATAAAAAATCTACAAGCCTGGTAAAATAGGCAATCTTTTTTCCAAATAAGTAAAAACACAGTTTGGGGTGTCTTGGTGACTCATTTGGTTATGCATCCAACTTTTGATTTCAGCTCAGGTCATGGTCTCAGAAATGTGAGACTAAGCCCCAAGTCAGACTTTGCATGCAGTGGAGTCAGCTTCTCTCCCTCTCCATTTGTCCTTCCCCTCAAACACTCTCTCCCTCTCTTTCTCTTTTAAGTAAATGAATAAATCTTTAAAAAAGAAAAAGAAGAAAAAAACACATTTTACAGATAAGAATAGACACTTAAGCATTTATGTAATTTGTCCAGGCCCAATGAATGGCAGGATTTAGCCTCTCATTTGAGCTTACCCTCTAATTAAGTGTTCTATCACTATATTGTGTTACTTGAATTTTATAGTGGTAGTGATACAGACATAGGGTATATTGACATTTTTTATTACTTGGAAACTCTTGTAACTCAAATAAAGGGATTTTCTAGGATAAAAGAAAACTTGTCACTCTAAGTAAGATCTTACTTTGGGTGTTCAAGATACCAGAAATTGCTTATAAAAGGAATTGAATAGTTGATAATTTTTCAACATTCATTTCTTTTGTCATCTGTGTTGCCAATCAAATAACCCAAATTCTATGATTGAAAGCTTGATATATTTGTAGAAAAGTATTTGGTATAGTTTGTTCCAAATCAGTGATTGTGTACTACCTGGAAAATGGCTACAGACTTAAGGATCGGAGTTCATTATTATCAAAATGAAGTATCGTCTTTTGATGGATGTTTTGTATGGGGAGAGGAAAAAGAAAGAGAGAATATGGTGGTTGAGGCTCATTCTCCCTCATTCTATTATTTCCATTTCACTTCGACCTCATTTTGTGCCCCTACATTTTCTGAGAGGGCCAATATGTGTTTAGAATACTGCTGTAAAGTAGTTTAAAAAATAGAGACACCTTGTAGGTTTTTTTTTGGGGGGGGGGTACCAAAGAGTACCTTGATTAGTGACCAACCTACTGAATGCATTTAGTTTCTATTAAATGCATGCCCATCGGGATCATCTCCCTCAGTCAGACTTGAATCTGTTGCTTTCATAAAGAGAAGGATTTTTTTTTAGTTAATGCAGATCACAAAGGGGAAAAAAGCAAATTGACAAGTTATGGATGTTGTTGAAATTTAAATAAAAGGAAAAATACATTTTGATTTGTTATTGGCCATTTATGAATAAGGCATAATGGATCTTGTGTAGTTAATCTTTATTCTCATGTTATGAAGTTAAAAATGAGCCACTTCCACCCAAAATTACTAAGTGTATTCCATTTAAGAGTAAGTAGCCATACTTTGGAGAGGGCAGTCAAGTCTAGTTTAAAAAATTAACTTTTGGATAAGCATTTATTGGGTACTTCCACATATTCTTCCTGCATTTCCATGCACAATCACTGAATGTTCTACTTTCCACCTGGTTCCAGCTACCCCCACTGCATTTTGGTACATTCTAGTCCCTGAACTGCACATCACACCGCACCATGAAAGCCTGTCCTCTGTCCCTTCCATGGTCTAAATTACTTCTACTTTTGATACCATCTCACAGTCTTAACACAAACCTCCTAATCCTTATAAAGAATCCATAATCTAAAACCCTCATTGGATTCCAACAATGGTTATGAAATCCTTCTACTATTAATTGGAAGAACCTTTAAAATGGTGCTGTCTCAAACCACCTTTTATGACAATTTGATGGATTTCTTACTATCTATTTTAATAAAATTAAGATAAACTTTAGTGTACATTTTGGATTTCTTGCCGTTTAAAATTCAAAGCACTCTGCATCTTTACCTTCTCCCTTTGTCTGTTTTGCATCAAATGATGAAATGTATCAGTCTTAGCTTGGTTTTTCTAAAAGCAGACCCTGAGATGAAACATTTGTGCATAACGTTTATTAAATTTCTCCCAGGAGAAAACAATAAGGGTCTGAAGGAAGAGAACTGAAAAAAGAAAGAGGCTAAACAGAGGAATAATGTCAGATGTAATTGTAGCCTCAGATGGTCTTCAGGGAAGCTTGGAAGAATAAATTGTACCTTGAAATATATTCCTTCTGGAGCAAAGGAAGATGGAGTTTTTCTCAGAAGTCCATTTCCAGCTCTAGTTATCAAAAGTTATCCTCCGAAGGTCACAGATGGGAACCATTAGCAGCAAAGGGTGAGGGACCTGAGGAACAGTGAAAGAAGCTGATGCTCCTAGATCTGGCTGGGACAACAATTTTGCTATATAGATCTTATCCTGCACAGCATTAAGAGATTACTCAGCTATGTCCTATTTGCATTTTACCTCCACCTCTAACAGGCTCTTTTTACTATGTATAAAGATATGTTCACACATTCTAAAAAGAATTATTCTCTATAGACATTCATGATTTTATTCCTGTCTCCTTTGGGGCATAATTTCACAGACATATCTTGCCTCCACTTCCTTATTAATTCCTTAAGTGCAAATAAGTTGGTATCCAGGTTCCTGATAAATTAAAACAATAAGAGATCAAATTGTAAATAGCTAATAAAAACTGAGACTTCAATCTATTCTTTTAAATTATCTAATGTAGCCCTAGGAATAATGACTGATCCTGCCTATGTCTAAGGATGGTCCTGATTTAGGATAGAAGAGAAAACAGACATTTCCCTATATAACAACTGTATATTAAATTCTGACAAGTCTTAGAAATGTCCCAGTATAATTTCTCCCAAACCACCCTTATGGCCACTATTAATCACTAAATGCTTAGGAAACTTGGAGTACATTTTTGAATAGTCAGTATTTTTAAAGAAAAAAAAAAAAGGAGAACCAGGTGATTTAATGATAGGGAAAGGTATAATGAAAACACATTATTGCTTTAACATTTTGCCTTGTGTCTAAAAAAAGAGGAGCTTTGACACTTAAAAGCATTTCCAGTACTGTAGCTCAGTGCTATGGTTACAGAGCAGATCATTTATCTGATAGGGCTGCCTGCATTACTAAATGTCATTTAGTGAGACCAGTCATACAGCATTCATTAAGTCACATTTAAATTGTAAGATTACTTAATGTCCTTTTGTTTACTTTATTTTCCAGAAAGTTAGAAGGTCAAAAAAAGGACAAAATTCTCATAATTTTGCCTTATTTCACCTGTAATACAGTATAACGGGTATACTTCAAAATCTGGGGGCATTGATTAAGGAACAATTTTTCAACTTCTTAAGACTGAAGGATGTTATTAAGCCTCCCCGTTTGATTTCTTTGGAAGGATATTTTACAATCCAAAACAAGTATTTCTATAAGGGGATTACAAACATAAATTCCTTAATAGTAGAATTGCATTCTCTATAATTAACCTTGTTTTCACAAGGTCATTGATAATAGGAATAATATTAATTATAATTTGCTATCAGAAAAATAGGCTCAATCAATATGTCTGAAGATATTTTATTTTATTTATTTATTTTTAAGATTTTGCTTATTTACCTGAGGGAGAGAGAGAGTGAGAGAAAGAGCAAAGAGGGGGAAGGGTCAGAGAGAGAGTCAGACTCCCCACTGAGCAGGGATTCCCAAAAGGGGGCTCTTTCCCAGGACTCTAGATTCATGACCTGAGCCAGAGGCAGATGTTTAATGGACCGAGCCACCCGGGTCATTAAATATGATTTGCATTAAATAGTACATACATTTAAATTAGATATAATAACACATTTTAATTACTTTTTAACCCTGTTTATGATTTTTGGTATTCTTTTATTACTATTATTAATAATCATATTTATGTATTGCTTACCATGTTTCAGACATACATTCAATGGTTTTGTACATTCTTATATTTAATCCTTACTTTGGAAAAAAAAAGTACTATTTTAGAGGTGTCTCAGTGGCCCAATCATTTAAGTGTCTGCCTTTGGCTCAGGTCATGATCTCGGGTCCTGGGATTGAGCCCTCCATGGAGCTCCCTGCTCAGTGGGAAGCCTGCTTCTTCCTCTCCCTCTGTAGCTCCCTCTGCTTATGCTCTCTCTCTGTCAAATAAATAAAATCTTAAGAAAAAATTTTAAAAAGAGCAATGAAATAGTATTTTTAGAAGATTTTATTTATTTATTTGACACAAAGAGAGAGATCACAAGTAGGCAGAGAGGCAGGCAGAGAGAGAGAGGGGAAGCAGGCTCCCTGCTGACCAGAGAGCTTGATGCAGGGCTCGATCCCAGGACCCTGAGATCATGACCTGAGCCAAAGGCTCCACGGAGGCATCCCATCATTGTTCTTTTATATGCAGTGAAGACCAAGGTTTAGTGAAATTTAACATCTTATTCAAGGTAAAAAGCTTGAATCTGTTGGAGTTTATATTCAAAGCCAGGTAATTGGATTCAAGAATGCATTGCTACTAAGCTACTTTGTTATTGAATTTCCTCTCACAGTATGCAGTTCTGTTGTAGAAATTTGAATACAGCCATACAGTTTAAGTCAGAAAATCTAGAACTTTTTTTTTCCAGTTCATTTCTTCCATTTACAAAACTTGTGGACATAGTTACTCGTAATATCCCCGTATTATCTATATAATATCCATGCGATCAATAGTGATGCCCTCTTTAATTTCTGGTAGAGGTAATTTCTGCCTTCTCTCTTTTTTCTTGGCTAACCTGGTTAGAGGTTAATTAATTTCATTGGACTTTTCAAAGAGCCAGCTTTTTTTTTTTTTAATCATTTTACCTATTGTTTTCTTGCCTTTTTAAATAATTTCTGTTCTAGTTTTCATTATTTTCTTTTTTTTTTTTTCTTTTTCACTTGCTTGCTTAAGGGCATAAGCTACACTTTTTTCTTCCAGTTTTCTAGGGCAGAAACAGGTTACTGATTTTAGATCTCTCTTTTTTTCTAATATATATGCATTTGATGCTATAAATTTCTCTCTAAACTTTGTTTTAGCAGCATCTTACAAATTTTCATAAATTTTACTTTTTTTTCCTTTTAGTTCAAAATCTTTCTTGAAATTCCTACTAAAACTTTCTCTTTGACATATGTGCTATTTAGAAATATGTTGTCTTTTGGGGATTCTTCCATCTGACTTTCTGTTATTGATTTCTAGTTTAATTGCATTGTGTTTTGAGAACACAATTTTTTATTGTGTCTATTCTTTAAAATGTGTTACAGTAGGTTTTATGGCCCACAATATGGTGTATCTTGGTCAATAATTCTTGTGAGCTTGAGATGTGGTAAGGAGGGCATGTATTTCATGGAGCACTGGGTGTGGTACATAAACAATGAATCTTGGAACACTGAAACAATAAAATTATACTAAAAAAAAGATGTGTATTATGTCATTTTAAAAATGGGGAACTATATAAATATCAATTAAATCTGTTTGGTGGTATTTTTCAGGTCATCTTTATCCCTACTAGTTTCTGGATGTTTAATTTATCAGTTACTAAGAGAAGGACATTGAATCTTCAACTATAATAGTGGATTGGACTATTTCGCTCTCCAGTTCTATCAAATTTTGGTTCCAATATTTTGTTTGAGTCTTTTTAGGAGCAAATACATTTAAGATTTTTATATCTTCTTGAAGAATTGGTCCCTTTGTCATTATGGAATGACCTTCTATCCATGATAATCTCTTGTTCTGAAATCTGTCCAACTTCCTTTTGATTAGTATTAGCATTGTCTATTTTTCCATCTCTTTACTTCAACCCATTTAAACCTTTGTATTTGAAGTTGGTCTTATAGATAGCACATAGTTGCATCTAGTTTATTTATCCACTCTGACAATCTGTGTCTTTGAACTAGTGTCTTTAGGGCATTCACACCGATAGTGACTATTTTTTAAAGATTTTATTTACTTATTTGAGGGAGCGTACAAGGAGAGGGCAGAGAGGGAGGGAGTGAAAGGGAGAGAATATCAACCAGTGAGGGCAGAGCCCAACTTGACATGGGCTCAGTTTCACAACCCTGAGATCATGACCTGAGCAGAAACCAAGAGTCACATGCTTAATTAACTGAGCCACTTATGTGCCCCTGTAGCGACTATTAATATAGTTAGATTAATATTTACCATCTTTGTAACTGTTTTCCATCTCTGGTATTCTTCTTCATTTTTTTTTTCCTCTTTTTTTGTCTTCTCTAGTTTTAATGGTTATTATATATTATTCATATTTATCTCCTTCTTAGCACATCATTTATAATTCTTTTTTAATTTTTTAATTTATTAATTTTTAAAGATTTTATCTATATATTTGAGACAGAGAGAGAGAGAGTATGAGTAGTGTGGAGGGGTGGAGGGAAAGGGAGAAGCTGTCAGAAGCAGCACTCCTGCCGTGCCAGAAACTGACATGGGGCTCTATCCCAGGACCCTGAGATCATGACCTGAAGCGAAGGTAGATGCTTAACTGACTGAGATACCCAGGCAATCTGATAAAAAAATTTTTTTAATCTCTTAGTGGTTACTCTTGTGCTTAAAATTTACATTTAGACAATTAAGTCCACCTTCAAATCACAATATATCAGTTTTTTGGCTGCATTTAAGATTTTCACCAATTTTCTTGATACACTTTAATGTGGTTTTCTTTTCTCTTTTTTCTCCCCCCCCCCATTGGGGATAATTAAAATAAATTGGATATGTACATTTATTGTTTTCATCAAATGTGGGGAAATTTTCAGTTATCATTTTTAAAATGTTTTCCTGTTTTCTCTCCTCTCACTCTCTCTCCCTTTTCCAAATACATATATGTTAGAACACTACATAGTTCCATAAGTCACTGATACTCTGTTCAGTTTTTTTCTTTAGTCTTTTTTTTTTAAGGATTTATTTATTTATTTGTTTGACAGACATCTCAAGTAGGCAGAGAGGCAGGAAGAGAGAGAGAGGAGGAAGCAGGCTCCCTGCCAAGGAGAGAACCCGATGCGGGGCTTGATCCTAGGTTGCCGGGATCAAGACCTGAGCCGAAGGCAGAGGCCCCAACCCACTGAGCCACCCAGGCACCCCTTCTTTAGTCTTTTTTTAAATTTATTTTGAATAGTTTCTAACACCATATTATCAAATTCACTCATCTTTTTTTCTGCAATATCCAATTTGTTGTTAATCATATCAAGAGTATTTTTAAATTTTCAGATGTGGTTTTCATATCTAGAAATTTTAGTTTTTTTTATTTTTATGCTTATTTTATTTTTACTGTGTTATGTTAGCCACCATACAATACATCATTAGTTTTTGATGTTGTTTTCCAAGATTCATTGTTTATGTATAACACCCATTGTTCCACGCAGCATGTGCCCTCCTTAATACCCACCACCAGACTCACCCAACTCTCTTCCCCATTCTCTTCCCCTCTAAAACCCTCAGCCTCTTTCTCAGAGACCATTGTCTCTCATGGTTCATCTCCCCCTTCTGATTTCCCCCAGTACACTTTTCCCTTCTTTCTCCTAATGTCCTCCATGTTATCCCTTATGTTCCACACGTAAGTGAAACCATATGATAATTGACTTTCTCTGCCTGACTTATTTCACTTAGCATAATCTCCTCCATTCCCGTCCATGTTGATACAAAAGTTGGGTATCCATCCTTTCTGATGGAGGCATAATACTCCATTGTATATATGGACCACATCTTCTTTATCCATTCATCTGTTGAAGGGTATCTCATGTCTTTCCACAGTTTGGCTATTATGCACATTGCCACTATGAACATTGGGAGGCATATGGCCCTTCTTTTCACTACATCTATATATTTGGGGTAAATACCCAGTAGTGCAATTGCTGAGTCATAAGGTAGTTCTATTTTTAATTTTTTGAGGAATCTCCACACTGTTTTCCAAAGTGGCTGCACCAACTTGCATTCCCACTAACAGTGTAAGAGGGTTCCCCATTTCTCCACATCCTCCCCTACACTTGTTGTTTACTGTCTTGTTAATTTTGGCCATTCTAACTGGTGTAAGGTGGTATCTCAGTGTGGTTTTGATTTTAAATTCCTTGATGGCTAATGATGATGAACATTTTTTCATGTGTCTGTTAGCCATTTGTATGTCTTCATTGGAGAAGTGTCTGTTCATGTCTCCTGCCCATTTTTTGACCTGATCATGTTTTTTGGAGTTTGAGAAGTTCTTTATGGATCTTGGATATCAGCCCTTAGTCTATAGTGTCATTTGTGAATATCTTCTCCCATTCCATGGGTTTCTTCTTTGTTTTGTTGACTATTTCCTTTGTTGTGCAGAAGCTTTTTATCCTGATGAAGTCCCAAAAGTTCAGAAAGTAAAAAGAAATAAAAGGTATTCAAATTGGCAAAGAAGAAGTCAGACTCTCTGTATTCACAGATGACAGATACTTTATATGGAAAACTCAAAAGGCTCCACCCCCAAATTACTAGAACTTATATAGCAATTCAGTAATGTGGCAGGATACAAAATCAATGCACAGAAATCAGTTACTTTCTTATACACTAACAATGAAACTTTAGAAAGGGAAATTATAGAATCAATTCCATTCACAATAGCACCAAAACCTATTAAGATACCTTGGAATAAACCTAACCAAAGAGGTAAAGGATCTATACTTGAGGAACTACAGAACATTCATGAAAGAAATTGAAGAAGACACACAAAAATGGAAAAACATTCCATGCTCATGGATCGGAAGAATAAACATTGTTAAAAATGTCTATGCTGCCCAAAGCAACCTATACTTTCAATGCCATCCCAATCAAAATACCATTAGCATTTTTCAAAGTGCTAGAACAGACAAACCTAATATTTGTATGGAACCAGAGAAGACCCCAAATCATCAAGGATATACTGAAAAAGAAAAACAAATCTGGGGACATCATGTTGCCTGCTTTCAAGCTTTATTACAAAGCTGTGATCCTCAAGACAGCATGGTAGTGGCACAAAAACAGATACATAGACCAATGGAACAGAGTAGAGAGCCCAGATATGGACCCTCAACTCTATGGTCAAATAATCTTCAACAAAGCAGGAAAAAATATCCACTGGAAAAAAGACAGTCTCTTCAATAAATGGTGCTTGGAAAATTGGACAACTATGTATAGAAGAAACTTTACCATCTGTTACACCATACACAAAGATAAACTCAAAATGGATGAAAGACCTCAATGTGAGACAGGAGTCCATATCTAGAAATTTAATTTGGATCTTTTTTATTTTCTATTTCTCATCATCATGATCATTCTTTTTTCTACCTTCTCAAATAAATGGACCATATTTATAATAACTATTTTTAAAAACTTACTGAATGCTTTCTTTTCAATAAAAATGCATTTTAAAACTAAAAATGCATACAAACTTATATATGGTGAAATGAAAAATTCTTAGGGGCAAAACTGGATAAAGTCATGCATCACCTCATCAAGATATAGAACATTTCTACCTATCCAGAATATTTTCTATGTCCCCCTCAAGTATATCCTCATCACCGTATCGAACCACACTTTGATTTAAGTACAAAAATTAGTTTTGCCTGTTCTTAAATTTTATATAAGTGCTCTCCTTTTGTATGTGAAATTTTTTTCAACATAATGCTTTCTTTTTTCAGGTTTATTCATGTTTATTCAGGTTTATTCAAGGTTTATTCATGTTGCTGCCTAAATGGATAGTTCATACATTTTCATTGCTGAGCAGTATTTCATTATATGAGTATATTATAACATGATTTATACATTCTAATTTTGACAGATATTTGTAACATTTAGCTATTATGAATGAAGATGTCATAAACACACATGTGTTAGACTTTTGTGGAGAAATATTTCTATTTTTCTTGGATAAATTGCTACAAGTAGAATTGCTGGGCCATGGGTTAGGTTTATGACTAACTTTATAAGACACTCTCAAGCTCTCTCTTACTAGAAAATGTGTGATGGTTTCAGTTGTTCCACATGCTCATCAATATTTGGTATTTTCAATTTCTTGTGGGTACTAAATGAATTTTTAATTGGCATATTTGCTTTTTTCTAATCACTAATGATGTTCAGTGCTTTTGGGGGACCTACTTTTATTGGGTTGTTTTTATTAGATTTGTTGAGTTCTTCATATATTTTAGATGTAAAATCTATATCAGATACATTTTTTGTGGCCACCAGTGTAAGACTTGATTAATTTCCTTAATAATGTGTACTGATAAAAGAATTTTTAGTTTTGATGAATTCCAGCTAGCTAATTATTTTGGGCATTAGTGCTTTTTGTCCTTTATGAGAAATCATGACTTATCCCAATTCTGTAATTGAAATTTGAATTGAAATAATTTTTCACATGGAGTTTTAAGAAAGAATGTAAAAAGATCCCTTGTACACTTCACGCAATTTTCCCTGTGCTAACAGTTTGCAAAACTGTAGCATTACATCACGCTCAGACTTTTGGCATTCATGCAATCCACTGATCTTTTTCAGATTTTGAATTTTACTTATTTATATGTGTGTGTGTGTGTGTGTGTGTGTGTGCATGTCCGTGCATTAAGTTCTACATTATTTTGTCACCTCTATACTTCCTGTGTTTACCACCATAGTGAAGATACTGAGCAACTCCAACAATATGAGAATCACTCAGGTTGTTTTTTAGTAACCACACCTGCCTCCTATTTGCCCACAACAAATTACTGGTTTCTAATCCCTGGATACCAGTAGTTTGTTCTTTCCTAAAGCTTTGACATTTCAAAATTCGTATAAATTTAGATAATGTTTTTCAAGTGTGATATATATGGAATTCTACTATACAATTTTTCATGATTAGCCTTTCACATCCATAGTTTATTCCTTTATATTTCTGAATAACATTTCCTGGAATGTAAACATCAAGGTGTTAAACCATCCACTTGAAGAACATCTGGACTGATTCCACTTTCTGGCTACTAAAAGTCAAGTTACTATGAACATTTGTGCACAGATTTTTGAGTTAACATAATTTTTTAAATTTTTCAGACATAAATGCCCAAGAACACAATTACTGCGTGGTATGGTAATTGTGTGCTTAATTTGATAAATGGTCAAACTGTTTTCCAATGTGGTTCCATCATCTTACATTTCCACAGCAATCACCAATGATCCCGTTTCTCCACATCTTCACCATCATTTGTTGTCGTCATTATTTTTTATTTTGGCCCTATATGCAAATATTTCTATTATTTTTTGAGTCTGCTTCTGCTGATGTATGATTTTCTTCTTATAGATGTTATTTTCCTTTTTTGCAAGTCTGCTGATTTTTTATTGCACTCATTCATTATGATTATTCAATGTTAAATTTTGTTGTATCCCTTTGAATTTGTCCTAGCATGCAGTTAAGTTACTTGGAATCTGTTTGATCCTTCTGAGATGTGTTTTCAAGCTTTCTCACATCATATCTAGAACAGCAGTTAGTCTAAGGCTAATTGAGATCCACTACCCTTTTAATGTCTTTCCCCAAATTCCTTATATTAACAAGGTCTTTCTATTCAGGATGGTAGGAACATAATTATTTCTTGTCTTGAGTGAGCTCTAGGAAGTGTTCCACCTTAAATGAGCTCCAGGCAGTGTTCAGTTTGAGCTCAATCCAACAATTTTTGATATATAATATTTACGTTATTATTTAACACATGTTTTACTAGTTTTTGTGACTTCTTTGATACATAGTATATTTAGAAATATATTGCTTAATTCACAAACATTTAAAGATTTTATAATTATCTTGTTTGCTTAATTTGTGATTAAAATGTATGCTATGTTTTTTTAATTTTTATTTTTTTTATAAACAATTTTTTATCCCCAGGGGTACATGTCTGTGGATCGCCAGGTTTACATGCTTAGTGTTTTTTTAATCCTTTAATATTTTTTAAAACTTATATACGGCCCAAATATAACAAAATTTAAAAAATATTTTATGTCCACTTGAAAAATTTCTGTGGTTTTTGAATGTTGTTTTAGAAATGTATAAATTAATTCTATTTTAAAAATAAATTAATTCTGTTTTGCAATTTGCTTATTTGAATTTTACTTATACTTAGTGATTCTTTGATTTGTATAATTATGATACATTAAAATCTCACAAATTGTGAATTTATCTAATTCTCTGTTTAAATCTTTACATTGATAATTTCTGTATTTTGAGTCTGCATTAGAGGTGGCAAAATTTTTTTGGTACAGGGTAAGTTAATGAATATTTTATGTTTCATATGGAACATATGGTCTGTATTACAACTACTCAATGCTACCATCCAACATATATGTAACCATAGACAATGCATAAGATGAATTGATGTAGCTATGTTCCATTAAAACGTTATTTACAAATACAGGAACAAGTCCATAGTTTTACAGACTGCTGATATACATTATTAGAACATATAAATTCCTAGTAAGGCTTCTGGCCATAAAGTCAATTTTATCTTATATTAGGCAGCCACATCTTTCTAGGGTGTAGGGGTGGTATGGTATAGTTTTGCTTGGTATATATTTCACCATTTTACCTTCATTTTTCTCTTTTTTGTTAAGGTGTGACTCTTATAAGCTATATATAATTTGCTTTGTATTTCTTTTTTTTAAGTTTTTTTGTTTTTTCTTTTGAGAGAAAGAGGGAGAGTGTGTTGGAGGGGAGGAAGAAAGAGAATCATAAGCAGTTTCCACATCCAGCATGGACCCCGATGCAGGGCTTGATCATACAACCCTGAGATCATGACCTGAGCCAAAATCAAGAATCAGATGCTTAACCAACTGAGCCACCCAGGAGACCCAGCTCTGTGTTTCTTAATGTGTCTTTGAAATTTTTACTTTTACTTGAAGCATTAGGCCCATTATATTTAATGATACCTAATTTACCATATTAAAATGCATCTTGTACTTTTCCAATTTATACTATGTTTCTTTTTCTCTCTAATCTAGCTCTCTTTTAGAATAATTGAATGAAATGTTATTATTGAATCTTCTCCTTTGTCAGTCTGTCAGCTATACATTTTTTTACTACTCCTTAATGGTTTCCCTAAAGATTTAACATGAAATCTTGACTTATTTACTCCTAATATAAATTAGTATTTTTATTACTTCACAGACATATAAAGATTTTAAAACATTTTAAGTACCCTTGCTTACTCCCACATTTACATGATTTTTGATGTGTAGTTTAATTTGATTTTAAATCATGAAAGACTTTTTTATTATTCTGCACAGTCAACATTCATTTAAATTATTTTACATACTCACTCTTTATTCTGCTCTGTATTCATTTCTGCATTTCTCTTTTTATGCCTAGGATCATTTTCCTGTCTTTCAGCAACTCCTTTAAATATTTTCTTGAATTAAAGTCTGCTCATTGCAAATTTTCTCAAATTTTTGTTTGTGTGAAAATATCTCAATTTCACCTCCATCTTCTAAGGATATTTTTGCTAGTTTTATAACACCAAGTTAATAGCTATTTTCTTTCATCATTTTAAATGTGTCACTCAATTTTCTTCCAGATTTTATTGGATTTTCATTCAGTTATAATTAATCATTACATTAACAGTTTCAGCTTATTAAGCATAGTAATCTTGCCCTTTCACCCTCAAAGCTCACAAATGAGCTTTAAAAACAAACAAACAAACAAACAAACAAACAAAAAGTACACTAAATCAGCTCCCATACTGGCAACAGGATTGTATCCAGTGCACATAGGGAATCACTCTCTCTCCATTTCTGGTTTGATTATTTCTGTATTTATTCAAATTTCTTTCTTAGTGTGGCATGAGAAAGAAGTATGCTCCTAGATGGCCCGGATTTCAACATCTCCATAGTCACTAATGGATAAAACTGTTTTGTTTTTGCTAATAACCTGAAGGACTTAGATCAACTTTATTTGTGTTCAGTGGTCATCCATGGTCCAATCATTATGACCAGGGCTATAGGGTAATCATCTGGTTGAATATGCCTGGGTTACATGTTTATTATTTAATATCTATGGTTGGTAGCAAGGTTCTGCAAAGGAATGGGTACAGTATTACCATAAAGAGGAGAGAAAGTGGCACAACGTACAGCATATAAGGATGCCATTTTTTAAAGATTTTTGTTTATTTATTTGACAGAGAGAGAGACAGCAACAGCAGAAACACAAGGAGGGGGAGTGGGAGACGGAGAACAGGGAGCCCAATGTGGGGCTCAATTCCGGCACCCTGGGATCATGACCTGAGCCAAAGGCAGAAACTTAACTGACTGAGCCACCCAGGTGCCCCAAGGATGCCATTATTTAATTTTGTTTAATATTGTTATATTAAATTATACATCAGCTATTTCAGAGAAGACTGATAGAATACATGCAGATACAAGTTCACTAGCTTCTATTTTTCTTCAATAATTCACTTGCATTAGGATCCTCAACTTAAGATCTGTTTCTGGGACTTAAGAGAATTCGTAACAAAAGTGATTCTAGGAAATAGACTCTATGAATGATGGTGTGATATTGGATCACTTGCTGTCCAGATAGACCAACCCCATCATGCAGTTTTTGATGAAGTACAATTTGAATTGTCAAGTAATGGTCAAATTGATGTTGCTTGTTACTAATGCTAAAACCTGCCCATTGGAGATCTTGTCTTTGAAATGGAAGAGATTTATTGATCAACCCCCTGGCTATCATAACACTTTTAGCTAGCCAGCTTAAAGCTCTCAAAAAAATTGTTAACTTTGGAATGATAAGGAAAATAACTCTGGAGTGAGTTTCAGAAATGGAAAAATGTCAGGAAAGGGACTTTTATTAATTCATTTATAAAAGTTTGGATGATGACAGTCTTGTTTTATGTAATTATTTTAACTTTTAAATCTTTTTTTTAATTTTTTTGTTGCCTAAATATTCTAACAGATAAAAACCATAAAAGCAGATTTGTTTTTATTCTCCCTAAATTTAAAGAAAATGCATTTTAATTTCATACTTTGTTGTGATATTTCAGAAAAAGCTTTTGAAAATATCCTTACTTTTCAAATTAAGGGAATTCCATTTTATTGCTGGTTTGCTAAGATATTGATTCTTATACCATTATAAGTTATAAATTTTATCAAATATTTTTATGCACCTGTTGAGGCTGACCACATACTCTTTCTTTTTAAAAATTGTATTATTAAGGGAATTCAAGAAGGACAACCAACCAGCTTTTGTTTCCTGGATATATTCCACTTAATTCTTCTATCTATAGGGGTGTGTTTGTGTGTGTTTGCCTGTGTTGCATATTCGTATATAATTTTATTTAATTTGCCTAGTTTTTAAATGGAATTGTGTGTCATGTTCAAAATGAAATTAGTCACTACTTCTATATTCTCATATTGTATCTAACTGATTTGAGTAAGAAACATATATTAACCTCATAAAATAAAATAAGAACTTTCACTTTTACAAAAAGAATTTTCACTTTTACTCTCTGGAATACTTCACTTAAGACTGAGATTATTTTGGGGTTCCTGGATGGCTTCAGCTCAGGTCTGATCCTAGGGTCCTAGGATTGATCCCCATGTGGGGTGAAGACTCTGCTTCTCCCTCTGCCCTTCTCCCACTTGTGATCTCTCTCTTTCTGAAATACATAAATAAAATCTAAAAAACAACAACTGAGATTATGTCTTTTTTTACAGAGACAGGCCAGCATAATGTTTTGGACTTTGTAGAGATTTTCCAAAATATTGACACAATTTATTCAGTGGTTGCTGGTATATTTTGGTCATCTATTGCTTTCTTAGCTTTGACATGTGTTTTTATTCGAAGTCCATTTCAGGTACATTTCCAAATGCATTGGAATTAAATTCTCTGCTGATTTTTATAGGATATTAATGGCTTCTGATTTTTATAGGATTGTATAGGATTCTATCCTGCATCTATACTCAAGTATCTCACCATTGCTGAATTCATGTTTTTTTATTAATTTCCAGAGTTTTATCTATTTTATTAGTCTTTTTGAAAAAAAATCTATAAAGGGATTATTAATACTTTCTACTATTCCTCAGTTTTCTATTTCAAATCTATGCATACTAGAATTATAATTTTCTTTATTCAGCTTACTAGAGATTTATTTCATTGTTCTTTTCTATTTCTTAAATCAGTACCTCATCCATTAATTTTTCTTTTGTTTTTTAGAAAAATAGTATATTCATTTAAGTCAAATGCAATCTTTCCCATGGCTCTGCAGAGCCATGGGAAAGATTGCATTTTATATACATTTTTGCATTCTTATATACATTTTAATGTCATATATATAATAATATATATATATTATATATATATAAGATTATATATATACATATATATAAGAATGCAATAAGATTGCATTCTTATATACATTTTAATGTCATCTGACCAATTGGCTTTTTATAAGTATGTGTATTTGTAAGTATTATAGAAATACCAAAGGTCTGCTATTCTGTAATTCTTTTCTACCTTAATTGATTTTAGATCATAGAATTAGCTCTGAATAGTTACAATTCTCACATAGTTATTAAGATACATGTTTTGTTTCGGGGGCACATTAACACTCAGAAGTTGTCTTTACCAGCAATTTATTAGCACATATTTACTGCAGGAATTTCACAAAAAATAGCATTCGGGATGATGCCTCATAGTAAGCCAATAAAGAAATAACATAGTCTAAACCAATGATAGATTAATCACACTGTTGTTCCAGGCAAGAGGATATGAAAGGAATAAAGTCCAAATTTGGTTGAGGTCTATCTTTATAGGAGTTGGTACTGGGGAGAGAGGCTTAGCCAATTCAAAGCTGACCTCCAACCTGAGGGTTTTGAAGGGGCGGGGAGTGGGAAGTTGGGGGAGCCAGGTGGTGTGTATTATGGAGGGTACGCATTGCATGGAGCACTGGGTGTGGTGCAAAAACTATGAATTCTGTTACACTGAAAAGAAATTAAAAAAAAAAAAAAAAGCTGACCTCCAGTTGCCAACACAAAAGTAAAAGTCTGCTGTTGCTAGGGAACAACCACCCCAGTGCTGACAGGCAAGAAACCTCCTTAGTGGGTAACTGCAGGTTTTTATCACTGCCAGTAGAGTTGCCTTTTACTGTGGCAGCAGCTAATTGACCCAAGGTCTTCAGGAGTGCTATTTAGACCAGCAAAGAGCCATCTTACCCAGGCCCAACCTCAGACGGTTCTCACAAACTCTGGGTATTTATTTGCTATTGTTGCTTCCTCATATTTTTATTGGTAAGCCCCCAGCATGGATAAGGTCCATCAGCAGCTGAGCTAATGAGAGGTTATCAATGACAACAAATGAGATCATGATGATAGCATGTCACGGCTTACTTTACTCTTAATCAAAACACCTGTACTCTTAAGAAAAAAATTTATTTTTGTCATAAACAAGTGGATTTAAAATTATAGGTAAATATCCATATTTACCTATAATTTACCAATAGATAAAAATCGAATAAAATTATTGGATTCAAACCAATATACAACAAAAGTCTTTGGCTCAGTACACAATTAAATTTTGCAAATATTCCATAAGTGTTTGAAAAGAATGTATTCACTCTGATTATTGTTTGTAGGATTGTGCATGGTCATGAAATAGTTTGTTAATGGTCTTTTGCAAATTTTCTAAACCTTGCTCATATTTGTTTACTTGATATTTCAGAAAGTTTTATTATACAATCCTCTCTTTATGATTTTTCAACGATTCATTGTAAAACTAATAATTTGTGCTTAAGTAACAGTGATATTAGTTATATACATATTTTCCATTTTATTGTGTCTTTCTGTTGAATTGTTCTTTTTCTAATATGTACTAAATATTTTTAATCCAAAAAATTCATTTTCTATCAAAGTTTAACTTGTTTATAATGTGACTCTACCAATTTTCCATTGACGATTATTTGCCTGATGTATCGTCTTTTATTATCTTATTTTTAAGCTTTCAGGACCTTCTTATTTTTAAAAGCACATAGCTTGATTTTTAAAAATCTAATTAGAGAATCACTATCATCTAATAAGCCAGTTTGTTCTATTTACATTTATTTTATTAATTATGTATATGGATTCATTTCCACTCTCTTCATTGTTATTTATCTATATCTATTATTTGATTTTTCTATTATTATTTTACTCCCTTTCTGAATTCTGTCAATTATCTGTCAATTCTGTCAATTATCAAGTTTTCTTTATTCCCTTTTTTTAATGAACACTAAATACTATTCTTTTATAGGTTACTTTTTTAATACTAACATGCCATATAAGGTTTCCATTTTATTTGTGCTTCCATGTGTTTTTGTGCTCTAAATTAATTATTATCTCTCCAGTAGTCTTGAGCATAACTGCAGCTTACATGCTTTTAACTCAAATTAATATAATTCTATTTTTTTAAATGTATTTATTTATTTGAGAGAAAGAGAGTACACTCTAGTTGGGGGAAAAGCAGAGGGAGAGAAGCAGACTCCCCACTAAGCAAGGAACCTACCTCCTGTTGATCCCCTCACAGCCCAGATCATGACCTGAGCCAAAACGAAGAGTGATACATTCAACCAACTGAGCCACCCGGGGTTCCAATATAATTCTATTTTAGTTACATTGTTTTTGGAGGATTTTGTCTACATTTTTTGTCAGCTTAGCTCAGTATGTGTTATAGCTTTGACCCAGGAAAATAAATGCCCTTTAGGCTGTGTTGCACTTTGAATATTAAGGAACCAAAATTAAGAATTCTTTAGTGAAGAAATCCACTTTTAACATGTTAAGTACAATAAATAGATGTTAGAATATGCATTTTCATTATCTTTTTAATCATTAATCAAGCATGTTGCCATATGATTTCACTTATTTGTGGAGCATAAGGAATAACATGGAGGACATGGGGAGATGGAGAGGAGAAGGGAGTTGGGGGAAATCGGAAGGGGAGATGAACCATGAGAGACTGGACTCTGAGAATCAAACTGAGGGTTTTGGAGGGGAGGAGGGTGGGAGGTTGGGTGATTCTGGTGGTGGGTATTAAACAGGGCACATATTGCATGGAGCACTGGGTGTGGTGTGTAAACAATGAATTCTGGAACACTGAAAAGAAATTCTAAAAAATAAATACAAATTTATAAAAAGAAAAAGGAAAAAAGAATCAAGCATGTTGTTGAAATACAACTACAGAAAACCACTCGAGAAATCCTAGTGTAATCCCACCAGGTATAAGCAGATCAAATGGAGTCATTCCATTTTATTTCAGTTATCTAGTACTTACTATGCTTCGTCAACTATCTGCAGAACTGACATGTGAAGATAAATGCACTCAAACCTGTAGAAATAGAAAACAGTGTGTTAAAATTTAAGGAATTGGATAAATGTAACTTTTTGCTCTTTGAAACAAGATTCGTTTAAGTAAAAAGAGAAGTGAATTATAAAGAATGGCTTTCTTAAAGATTAATAATATTTAACCCATAGACAGATCTAAGAACGAGCAAACTATGAAATCAATCAGAATTGTCCTTGTCACTTTTTCCCTTTGCAAAAAAAATGACATGGAGCTCCTCTATTCTTCTGCACTGTCCTGCAACACTGGTTCCTGTTCATATACTCTGATTGGACTCACTTCTCTTAAAGTATCTGTCCTCTAAAAACTTACTCATTTCATCGTAGTTTGATTTCTGGCATTTAGACCAAAGTAAAGGCAATAAAATATTACCATCCTCACAAAACACTGTACTTTAGTAGTCCTTTACTGCTCTTGGGTCCTGAAATACCTATCATAACTTGAATGTAATGATCATTGGATAAATTTATTTTTATAAATCATATTAAATTATTTTTTTAAAATCGTATGTATATTTTAACCACTTGAGATGACATGGTAAGCTGTGCTGAGAAGACAATATTAATTACATTTTGGTTGAAGCAAAACATGAAAATCATCAATTATTCTTCCAGCTTATAATGGTTTATATGAAAACCATTGTGTAATTGAACTGTGCTACTGTCTTATCATGGACCAAAATGCAAATGAAATGAGTTAACAATAAGTTATCTGAAATCCCTGTTCCCTAAGGACAGTCTAAGTAAACCCAGAACCCCAGAATAATTAGTTGTGTCTTTTTTCACTCTTAAATATGTCCCAAATTGGATGACAAATTATATGGTCACTCCAGTTGAAAAATACTTATGATAAATGACAGCAGATTCAGGAAGGTCTCATATGTTGCAATTTAAATAAAGTTTATTTTTCAAATAGAATGAAAAATGTGTTAAAAAATAGTTCCTCAAGGCGTCTGGGTGGCTCAGATGGTTAAGCGTCCAACTTCTGGTTTTAACTCAGGTCATGATCTCAGGTCAGGGTCATGAGATGGAACCCCACAACCACTCTGCACTGGGCATGGGGCCTACTTAAGATTCTCTCTCTCCATCTGTCCCTTCCCTCCTTTGGTGCATGCACACTGTCTTTATTATTAATAGTAATAATAATTTCTCATACCCAAACTTTTGACTACTCAGAGTAAAACATATCTGGCTAATTTATGAATGAAGTTTGTAAAACCAAACTTTTGTGCATATCTAACTACAAATTCACTCTATACAAATATTTATTGAGTCACTAAAATGTGCCAGGTTAGGGTTAGGTTAGGGGTTAGGGTCTAGATCCTTAAGCTGTTTCAGTGACTAAAAGTCAAAACATCTATGTTCTTGGGAAGCTTACACTTTATAGATAATAATAATAATAATAAAAAAGTAAATTGTATGTTATGTTGGAAAATAGAGTAGTGTAAGAGATACTGGCAGTGCAGCAGAAGTTTCCATTTTAAGGAAGTCTCACCAAGAAGATACAGGAGTTGTAAAAATATATATAATTGATTTTTCAGTACTCTTCAGATTTTATGTTTGGATTGCTCTGTGCAAAGGGGTTCTAGTCATTCAAACAAAGGAGATTAAAAGAAGAAGAGATTTGGGTGTATATGTTGCCAACAGTTGTGACACATTTAACTCAATTCTGTCTGACACTTTCTACCAGGAGATAGAGTCGGATCCCACAGGTTAAGGGGTGGGATTTTATAAGACTGCTCCCAGACACCTTTCCGATGCGGATGGCAAGTTCAGGCTGTTAGCTGTGCTCCTAGCTATAAATCGAAGGGTCCCATCACCCCCTCCTGGGTCCCGTTAATTTTCTAAAGTGGCTCACAGAACTCAGAGAAATATTACTTTCTAGATCTCCAGTTTATTATAAAATGATTTAACTTAGAAAGAGTCACATGGAAAAGATGCATAGAGTAAGTTATATGGAAGAGGCTCCAAGCTTCTCTGCCTGTTCTGGGTGCGTTAACTCTCCCATCATCTCCTGCTCACCAACCTGGAGTCTCCTAATCCCAACCCTCTAATCACTAGGTTGGTTTCCCTGGCAACCAGCCCTCCTCCTTAGTGACTTTCTGTCACAATATTAACATAAACAGGTATGGTTGAAAGAGGCTCGTGATGAATAACAAAAAACATCCATTTCACTTGTATTGCTCTGGAGCTATGTCAGAAACTGGGAACAAAACTAAGTATTATAACAAACAAGGTTTCTCTGGCTCTTGTATTGAAAATTGGGAGGGTTTTAAGACCTGTGTGCCTAGGACCATTCCTAATTATAAATCACAGTATCACACAAGGATATTCTGGTTTTCTAATCCTTCTTAGTTTTTTGTTTGAGTTGTGAATGAATAGGCCAGTATCCCCGATAAGGAACATAAAGGAAGGAATAGATTTCAAAGATGTGCACAGGCAATGAATATGTGGCCAACAGAGGGTATGAAGGTGAAAAGGTGGACGGGGCTAGAGAAAGAACCTCAAGGAAAAATTCATTACTTGAATAAACATAGGTAAAAGGAGAGGAAACAACTACAACAATAATTTAAAAACAAAGAAAAGACAGTTAAATAGGAAGAGAATGAAAATTTGATGCTATGATGCAAATCAAAGAAAGAGAGCTGGAAGAAGAGAATTACCAAAATGGGCTAAGCATCAAAAATAAATAAAACAAAATAAAATAAAGTAAAATGATAAAAACTGATCTATTGGCTTTAGTACAAGGAAGATCATTTGCACTGATAGCAGTAGGAGTTCCAGTGAACTTAGGGTAGAAGCAAAATGACAATAAATTGTGATTAAGAAGAAAGTAGGAGAGTGACGATAACAAATGTAGATTACTCTTTCCAAAGACCTAACATGAAGGCAGGTCTAAAAAAATAGTAGAGGAAGCTAAAAAATAGTATTAAAAATAAAAAATAAAGTAGTATAAAAGTAAAAATGAAAAACCACTAAAAAAAATAGAAGAGGCATAAAGTGTATGTGTGTGTTTGGGAGTTGTAAATATGTAAAGAGGGAGGTAGAGAGAAAGAATGGAAAGTGGAGGGAGGAAGGGAAAATAATTATGCTGATTGGAAAGAATCAGGTGATGAATTAAAATATTAAAGAGAAGAAATGAAAGAATGAAATAAGGTCTCAGTGAAGGTAGGAGAAAAGGAATGCTTTGGGACTGGAGGAGAAAAAAAAGGGAAAATATGTTCAAATAAAAATAAATTTAGTGGGGAAAAGGTGAGGAGCATACTGTGACTTTATTCCATTGAGCTTTTATATCTTGTTGAAAATGAGGAAAAAGAAAAAAGACTTAGATGAGCCACACTAGAAAATTGAAAAAACAAACATGACAACAGTTAAGATTAATTAAACAATACCAAAGTTCAGACTAAGCTGTAGAGCCCTAATTTTATTTTAGCAGTACTCACCTGCCATGCTATTTGGATTTTTCCAGCAGTGGTTGCAGAGCAGCCAGTATGCAGAAACAAGAGCATGGGTTCGTAGAACAATTCACAGAAGAGAAAATGGAATGGGCTATGACAGTTTATCTGACAATACAACTGCCCTAAGGGCTCTTTACCCAGAACCAAGCCGTGGAGACACTATGAAGAGGCCTTCCAGGGTCAGCAAATGTCTCCTGAATTTGCTTTTAACTTCCAATTTTATTTCATCCCATTTCAACTCCATACCCTGCATCCTGATAGTCTAGCATGCCTAACTACACTTTCCACCCCCATCCTCAGAAAATGGGCCCAGGTTCAATATCTAGGCTTTGTCTTATCAGGGTGACAGTCTAGGCAAGGATTCACAGAGCAGTCCAGCTGGTCTGCTGTGCCCAACCGTCTTGAACTGAAGTCATGTGTCCTAAACAGTGGGTAGAAAATACTGAACGCCACTGATAGTATATTTTCCATGAACAATAGGTACACAAAGGCAGAATGTAACTATAAGGTATCTTCCTGTTATAACTCGTTCAGAAGAACATATAGACACTTTGGGACAAGTAGCTTACTTCCCGATTTAAAGAATAATATTCGTAGTTAGTTTGTCAAGCAAAAACTGCACTGGGAAAGCTAAACAGGTAAGGAATAAACCTTATTTAAGACTATTGCAAGAGGGGAGAAGGACCAGAACACAATCTGAAGTCAACTCAGCCAAAACAAAAGGCTAGTGTTTTAAAACGCTCGAGTGAGCCAGAGTGTGAGCCATCTGTGTTTGCTAATCCTTGAAGGCCAGAATATTGGCTCATTTGTGTTTTGTGCTACTAACAGCTGTGTTACTAACAGAATGCCTTGGAAACATTCCCATATTAGGAACATGGTATGTGTTCAGTGGGTTGAATTAAATGGAATTGCAGTGTTGGCCAGATAAAGATAAAGATGCAGTTACATTAGACTCCATAATTTCAGGGCTTATGACATTAAGTTTCTCACTCAGTACCAGTCAGATTAGACCATTGTCCTATGCAGATGTACACCAGTGACTCTGCAGTCCAGATTCCTGTCATCCTGTGATGCCACCAGCCTCAGCATAGCCTTCAGGGCCGTGGTGACAAGAGAAGAGAAAATGTGAGCCATCAAGCAGGATTTCATATGGACAGGCAAATATATCACTTTCACTTCCCATCTGTTGACAAAAGCGTAGCTGGTTCCAGCTGAAATGCAGGGTCTCAAAAATGTAGTCTCATGTGCTCAGAAGAATGAAATTAATATTAAGCACCTTGTGACCATAGCATATTTTAGGATTTCGGTCAGCATCTCAGCCTGTATTGGGACTTTACAGGCCTGTCTGAGTCTGCATTAAAGCAGTAGTTCCTCAAATGGAAACTATCCTCATGAGATTCTCATAGAAGTAAAAGGTTGTCATGGTCAAATGAGTTTGCAATCAATGTAGACTATTTTTTTTTCCCATAAGGACTTACCATGTGCTTTAGTAAATTAAACTCTGAAAAGTCATATGGTTAAACAAAAACAAAAACAAAAACAAAACTTTTTAATTTTGTTTATCCCAAAGTTTCCCAATTTTTTAAAAGATTGTTTTTCCTTATTTTTATGAATCATTACATCAGACTTAACTATTATTTTGTGGAACAAATTCTGAGAGCAGATTCCCAGAGGGTAATTTTAATTTTGCCTCAACCTTGGAAGATAAGAATAAATTTTCTAAAAATGCATCCTCATCATCTCAATCTGTATAATTTTTAAGAACTTTTCCCCTTCTACATATATTACTTCCAGTCTTTTCCACATTTACCCCCACTAGAATATAAGCTCAGAATAGCGGGAATTCTGTCAACTTTTTCCTTGCTGTATCCTTGCACCTATTTATTGGGTGAATGAACCATTATGTATCCTACTGATCTTTCCGTCCAAGGTGTGAATTCCCAAGTTGTGGTTCTTAACCAACCAAAATATTGTTGGGAGGCTTAACAGGTGCTTTATGTATCTTGATAGCCTGGGACTGAAGGATGGCCATCCTCCCCAATATATCTAACCACTTTTATTTTGAGAACCCTAGGTCCCTTATGTATGCAAAACCCCAAGGTCTAACACCCACATGCTCTCATATACACATATTAGCAGATAAACACATTTCTGATATATATTCTAAAGACTCTTCACACAAGCAGGATATTTGGGATTTTTCACTGAATGCAAGGAGTGCCTCAAACAACTCCAGTTTCTGCTTCTTTTTTATCTACTTTTTTCCATGTTACTTCTTACTGGATCTATGAAGAGAAATCACCTGGTATTTAATGCTGACTCGAATACAGAATGAATCCTGGAAGTAACAAGGCATATATTAATAGTCTTTATTAAAATCCCTAAAATTAACTCATATTCTCCAGGTTCTGGATTCATTGGCCTTTGGAAGGAAAAATAAATCTTTATATACATAATACCATTTTTACAAACCTTCAAATGAGTGGTAATACAAAAACCACATTATTTAATATCAGAATGAATGTTTCCTCTATTTAATGCTTTAGGGGGAAAAACCCCTTCTTATCTAATAAAGGCCCCCATTTCTTGGGGTAAAATAAAAAGATCTGTCAGCAATTAAAAAAAGAAATTTTCGCAAAATCCATTTGATTCTATGAACTCAATAATCCTTTCAAATAGTGATTATTTAGACCGCATACTGTTATTATGCATACACATGGTTTTTATTAGGTGTCATTAGAATTTAAGAAAACGGTAGTTCCTCATATGTTTCTTCAAATTTTATTCAATTCAGTATCAATAGTGCATATCTATGAACATCGATATAGGAAATAATATATATCTTTCAAAACTATCTCAAGAAGATTTAATGACTTGCAGAGGCACCTGGGTGGCTCAGTCATTAAGCGTCTGCCATTAGCTCAGGTCATGATCCCAGGACCCTGGGATCACCTGAGCGGGGCTCCCTGCTCAGTGGGAAAACCCTGCTTCCCCCTCTCTCACTTCCCCTGCTTGTATTTTCTCTCTCCTGTCTCTCTGTCTCTGCCAAATAAAGAAATAAAATCTTTAAAGAAGAAGAAGAAGAATTTAATGACTTGCTATGAAATTAGATAAAGAGATACTCTGCTTCTCTCCATGGGTGCTAGTAATAGAAACGAATCCTGAGAACTTAAAATAAAAATATCAGCTAGAAATAGGTAAGTACAGAACATCATGTCCTTAACCAAAGAAAACTGAATGGTTCCTAAGGATAAGATAAATAAAGATTATAAATATTTTAAGGAAATAAAATTACTATCTTTCTCCTATCACTTACTGGCAAGGTGTCATGAAAGCAAAACAAACAAACAAACAAACAAACAAACAGAAAATGTGAGATAGCAAAGCAGCGTATGTATACAACATGGATAAAGTCAGCAAGACAAGTAATAAAAACTTATCACAAACAAGTAAACTAAACAGAATATTATCTCCATGTACTCGAGATATGGGGCACTAAACAGCTACAAGATGAAAGACAATTAACATTTAGGAGAAATTAGTAGCCCTCCATCAATATTTGATGCATTATTATAGGAAGACCATCTACTGTGGCTTCCACTATTTCTCTAAATACTTTGTTTTCATGGATTCTGAAATCGATAAGTTTTTACTATACTCTGTAATTTCATTGATTATCACTAAAGAAGTTTAAAATCCTGCTTTTATTTTATTTTATTTTTTACAATTAGCAAGTGTTTAGAAACTTGTCCCCATATTTTGCCCATCATTTGGACCAGTGTCTACTCTGCCACTTTACAATGTGAATATTTTTTTTATTGTGTTTATGAAGGAAATTTAGAAAAAACTATTCAAACCTTAATACAACTTTTTTTTAATGTAAGGAGAAATTAGGCCAATTTAATCTTTTGTTCAGATTTCCAAAGAGAACAGTGGAACCTTATAGTAGACACTGAATTGCTTGCCCCAAATCATTCAGAGTCCCCTTCTCTTCTACATTCCTCTGCTACCCACGTGGGAAAATTGTACTCCTCACTTGTCCAGCTGCCTTGCAGCTAAGAGTGGCCATGTGATCTAGTTCCAGCCAGTGAACATAAAAGGAAGATGCAGAGGGGCATTATAGGAGAGCTCTTTTCAAGGGATAGACTTAGCTAGAATGCTGTTTTGGTTTTGTACTTTGTGTCTTTTTCCTTCTCTATTTTTCTACTTTGTATGTGGCTGGGATTACTGGAGAAGCAGCAACTACCTTACCATCCTGAAGAATACAATATATTAACTATTATAAGTCTTGGAGCATGGAAATAGAAGAAGATTGAGTCTTTTCAGTATTGCTGTCCAAACCAAATTTAGTTAAACTTACACTTTGTTACATGAAACAAACATTTCACCAGTTACACTGATCATAAGCAGGTTTTAGTTGTTTGCTATAGAACTGATTTCTGATTGGTAATTTATAATTTTATCCCTTTTTATTTGAAGTTTACAAAACACTCTTCTGGGTAAATTATTTCTAAATGTATTTTTCAAGAAAACATTTATCAATTTATTAAATTACATCTGATTTTACTAAACATAACTTTTCCCATTTTGAGCAAATTTTAGGAATTTTTTTTCTACATAGTTAAATTTTCTTGGGTTGAAGTTTGAACTGTGTGCATTTTAAGAATAATCTGTCTTATTTTTCCCTCATTTTGATCAATCCTAAGTTTTCATTTGTTCATTATAATAGTTTTTCTCTTTGACAATAAAGTTTCATCAGTAATATTGTCTGCATTGTTAGTCACTGTCGTTTTAAATCAGGTGATGTTGATATTTTTTATGTCTAACAAGTATGTTAGATAATACTCATAACGCATGTTCAGACTTCAGTTACCATACAGCTGTAAAAACTGTATTTTCTTTTATCCTTTATTTAATTACTGATAATTTCATGTATTGTAAATACTACACATAAACAACATATAAAGAATATATCTCATTTTACAAATGAAAGTACATCTTAAATAGAACACAGGGGAACTATCAATTCTTTCATAGTTTCTCCTAGAAAAATGAAAAAAATAACTAGTCATGAGAGATAAAGTAAACAAAACACTTTATTACCATAAATACAAAGAAAATTATGAAAACAGAAAATGAAATACAAAGCAAGTGCATCATGTTAAAAATGCTTTTGTAAAATATGTTTTCTTTATTCCAAGATTTTATTATCATAAACTGTTTAACATGTATATTAATGTATCAATATTAGCATATATTATCTTTCTCATGTTTTGCTACAAATAATGTAAATGTTGAATCATGATTTCTGCCTTCAAAATATTACACACTGTAAGAACGCATTGCCCACAACCCCACGAAACAAAATGGTTATATCTCACATGTAAAATATTGAGCACAAAAGTCAGACACAACAGAAGCATCAGGACCCAATTTTTATGAAATTCAGTAATAGACAAAACTAATGTATGGCTCTAGAAATCAAAATAGTAGTTCTCACTGATAGACAATATTGAATGAGAAAGAACATAGGAAGCCATTTGGGGTGCTAGAAGTGGTCTACTTGATCTGGGTTGTTGACACATGAGCAAACATATGAACAGTTCACCCAACTCTACTATGATCAATGCACTTTGCATTCTTTTCCGTATACAAGTTATTCCTCCATTTAAGGAACCAAAGAAAGAACTGCTGAATTATCATTAAAAACAAACAAACAAACAAACTTTTCCTCATATCATTGTACTTTTAATCAAATTTTTAAATTTAAATTTTCAATTTTATTTCAAAATAAAGTTTTTCATATTTAGGGTAGTATCTAAACATTCTAATAACTCACATGGGAAGTTAAGGTTGCTGACATTGAGTAGCTAATCCAGAGAAGATGATGAAATTCGCTTTAAGAACTTTTATTCTATGTTCTACAGTGCTCATGCTTTACAATGTTAAAAGTACAAATTTGGGCACCAAAAAGCCATATACTTAAAGGAATCTGGAGTTATGAAGAGCTGATTCAAGATACATATATAATGAAATGGTATATGATTCTTTTGAAAGGCACATCAAAACAAACTTCAAGGGACAGAACAGATATAAGTGACACAGAGACTTGACACTTCAATAGAGAAAGAAGCTTCAATTTGAGAAAAAAAATAAGAAATTGCTTAAAACTTGTGGATCAGAGATTTTAAAAAATGGCCTGGGACGCCTGGGTGGCTCAGTTGGTTAAGCAGCTGCCTTCGGCTCAGGTCATGATCCCAGCGTCCTGGGATCGAGTCCCACATCGGGCTCCTTGCTCAGCAGGGAGTCTGCTTCTCCCTCTACCTCTGCCCGCCATTCTGTCTGCCTGTGCTCTTTATAAAAAATAAATAAATAAAATAAAATAAAAAATGGCCAGACAAACATGCTTAGATGAAAGGAAACTTAAAAGTAAGCATTCAGTGAATATAATTTAACAGTTAATAAAAATCAGAAGATAATTTAACAGTTAATTTAATTTAACAGTTAATAAAAATCTATTCAATATTTTTTCTTTCTATATTCTTTCTATAATCTTCATTTTAATTGTGGTATTTTACACCTCGAATATAAGAAGTTGGACAATAGTTGTTTCTTTTCTCTCTAAAACAAATACGGAAGACAAATGTGGAAAACAATGGTTTTATATTTTTCATTCTCTTTACCTCTAGGTGGCACCTGTGAACTGATAAAATATGGACTGAACAGGTTCCTCCAGACCCCCAAGTCTCACTTGGAAGCATGCCTTTCTTCCCCTTCACCTCTTCCAATACCAGGGCTTACATTAGCTCAACAGCATGAAGTGGAAAGACAACAGGGTTCCAATAAGAAGACCCCAAATAAATACCATATCACATTTTTACAATGTGAATTTGGCTAAGCCAATTCAACCTGAGTCCCATTTATGTAAAATCTGTAAAATGGAGAGAACAGCGGAGAGGTTGGGTAAACTACATATGTAACAGTTTTAGTACTTTTCCAGTTAGATTTCTATCTAAATGTAAAATATTATCAGTGGGAGACAAGATCACAGGAGGCGAAATATGGATTGGTTTTAAGACAATTGGATATGGGAATAAATAAAATATATATGAGAATTTTGAGGACTGATACATTCAAAGAAAGTACTAAATAAAAAAATAAAAGTTGCGGTTTGTGGTATCATCCCTGTTTCTCCCAGGGTTCTATACTCAGAATAATATCAACATCTATGCAAGCCAATTCATCAGTACTGTTCACCAATTGATACTAAATAATAGATTTGTGGGGCTCCTGGGTGGCTCAGTGGGTTAAGCCTCTGCCTTCAGCTCGGGTCATGATCTCAGGGTCCTGGGATCGAGCCCTGCATCAGGCTCTCTGCTCAGTAGGAGCCTGCTTCTGCCTTTCTCTGCCTGCCTCTTTGCCTACTTGTGATCTCTCTCTGTCCAATAAATAAATAAAATCTTTAAAAAAAATAATAGATTAGTAAAGTTAAAAGCATTTTGTAATTATGCTTTGATTTCAATTTTTTATGGATGTGAAAGAATTATCAACGTACAAAATATTGTTTAAAAATTTAGTGTTTCTACTGATCTAATGAAATAAAGTTTTAAAGAAATCTGTGATCTTTGTCCAATATTGTACATTGTTCAAGATACTGACATCATTCTTGTATGTATGTTGGATAAATTTCAATGTTTTCTACATGTGTAAGATGCAATTGGAAACTTGCAATACAAGTATCATTCTGTTCAATTTGACCTTATTTTTTCTATGCTTATTTTGATATATTTTAATTATATCTTATTAAGATAGAAGTGGATGTTATTTACTTGTGCCAGCTCTTTCCCATTTACAAAGTAAATTATTTAGAGAGAGACAAAATTTAGAGTTGCTCGAGAGGAATTGTTTCTGACAAATCTGTTTTCACTTCTACTTAACATTTGGTCTTCCAGGTGCTCCCAGATTGATTTTTTATTAAAATAATTTTTTTCCAGAAACAGGAAAATTGACAACTTGTTTTTAATTCTCAAGTACTGTTTAATCTATGAATTACAGAAAAAACCTCTGCTAGATTTTCCTTTCTATAACATCAAGATACCATTCATCGACCTATCATTAGTGATTAAACATGAATATCTTTGAAATTTCGTTTTACTTGCTAAATATTCAGGGAAGTATTTGGCTAAAAACTTCTAAGAAAAAGCCTCTTCATTGACTAAAAGATTTTTATTCTAGTTGACCTTTATTTTACTCATGATTTCCTGTTGATCATATTTTGCTTTTCAGTTTGAAAAAGAAGATATGTACATTTATAATATGTGTGCAGAGCAAAAAACAAAGTCCAGCTATCTAGGGAAAACTTTATCAACTCATCCACATATAAATTCATGGACTAATTCTATCCACAATAGCACATCCATTCTATGAAGATCTTGTTATTTTTCCCCCATTTTCCACACTTTTTACATTTTTTTATTTAAATTCATTGAATTAACATATAGAACATTATTAGTTTTAGAGATAGAGTTAGTGATTCATCAGTCTTGTATAATACCCATTGCTTATTACATCATAATGGTATTATTATTATATGTATAAATTTGTTTTAATGTACTCACTTCTTATAATAAAATGTAAGTAACCACGTATGTCGTTACCCTCCAATATTTTTATTGTTGATTTTTTTCCTGACCCTTTAAATCTAAATGTTTTGGAATTTCTAACTCATACTCTGCATTGTATTTAGGGCAGTGTGTTAACTTTTCCACTGATACGTACACAGGAAAATCTAACCATGGCAATAAAGGCTTTGATGCACTTAGAGGTGCAATAAAAAATTCACTGAACAGAAAGTTTAGGGAGACAAATAGCCTTTAAAAAAAAATTTATTCATTTGAGAAAGAGAGAGTACAAGAGGGAGGAGGAACAGAGGGAGAGGAAAAATCAGACTCAGCGCTAAGCCCTTGGCGGGGCTCAATCCCAGAACCATGAGACCATGACCTGAACCAAAATCAACAGTCAGATGTTCAACCTACTGAGCTACCCAGGGGCCCCCCAAAATAGACTTTTATGGTTGTTTTGTAATCACTCAACACACACAGTGTGTGTTTACCTGTAAGGCAGGTTATCTGCTGTGTCTTCAGGGCTCTGCAGGGAGTTTGACTGTGGGAGTTACCCTAAATATACCACTTTCATTCTCATGTCTTGATCCATACTATTTCTCTCCGTTTAGTATGTTCAATCTCTTTTTTTCTAATTTACTATATAGGGAAGCAATGCTGACTATTTTCTCCCTATGCCTTGACCTAGTGAGTAGAGAGAAGATATTTATATTCTCTATGAGTTTAGAAAGATGGGGGGGGTGGAGGTGGCATTTTACTGGTGTGTTAGATTACTGAATTTTAAAGGTCAACAGCCATGAAACATACGTTCTGGCTTTGTTCTCTGTGCCCCTAAGTAGGCAAATGAGGTAGAACATAGCTGCACAGGGCACAGGAGGCATGACCTCGCCCTGTGCATTGCTCCACCGCGGTGCGCCTGCTAAAATCATTAAACCAAGTAATCTCAAAAGGTGCTGTGAGCAGACTGGCTCACTTAGACTTGATGCCAAGTTTCTAACAGAGTCTTCACCAGATATATTCCCTGGGAGTTACCAGCTATTTGCCCAGATGTTTCATTTCCCACTTGGCTGTTATTTTCCTTCAAAAGAACTTGCTTTGCAGGGAACCCTTGCATAAGGAGGAGTGAAAAAAGACTAGGATTTAGGCGTTCTTCTGTGACTAGCAAAACACCAAAAAACTACCTCCTCCAAAAAATTTATCCAGTGTCTTTGTCAGTTCGAGCTGCCATAACAAAATGCCAGAAATTGAGTGGCTTATAAACAAAAGAAATTTATCTCTCCTGGTTCTGGAGGCTGCGAAGTCCAAGATCTGAGGACTGGCATATTCAGGCTCTGGTGAAGGCTCACTTTCAGATGGCTATCTTTTTGCTATGTCCCCACATGGCAGAAGGGGTAAAGAAACTTTCTCAGGCCTCTTTTATCTTTAGAGGCATGAATTCCATTCGTGAGGGCTCCACACTTAACCTAATCATCTCTCAAAGGCTCGACCACATACCACCATCACACTGGGCATTAGGGTTTCGATATATGAACTCTGGGAAGACACAAACACACAGACCACAGCATCCACTATTGCCTGAACCACATTTTTAAAAAATATTTTATTTATTTATTTGACAGACAGAGATCACAGGTAGCAGAGAGGTAGGCAGAGAGAGAGGGGGAAGCAGGTTCCCTGCTGAGCAGAGAGCCTGATGTGGGGCTCGAACCCAGGACCCTGGGACCATGACCTGAGCCGAAGGCAGAAGCTTTAACCCACTGAGCCACCCAGGCGCCCCTACCTGAACCACATTTGATATTAGATTGCACTTTCAGGGTTGCTGTTTTTTTTTTAATTGTATTTATCATGTAGTGCTTGCGGCACAATCAATATTTCTCTGTAATCCTGAAAAAGTCCATACTAAATATATTTATATTAAAGTCTAGATGACAGAATTTAAATTATCTGCAAGGGTGTTCATGTCAGGATCTTATAAGTTTTAGTGTTTCTTTTCATTTCTAGATTTGCTTACTTTATTCAGTTTATATGCAGGTAAATTTTAAAAACATTTGTTGTCAAAAAAAATTTGTTTTCTTATTTCTTATATTTTTTTCTTTTACTTCTGCCAATATGTAACATTTTCCTTCTTCTTTTCTTCTTCTCCCCCTCACCCTACCTCTCCCTCTCCTTCTTTTTTCTTCTCCTCCTCCTCCTCCTCCTTCTTCTTCTTCTTCATTAATTTTGTCTTTTTGAATACCAATCTCTCTGAAATCCAAATTAAACATTTTTTCCTATTGAACTACTTATTTTCTTGTTTTTGTCCCTTTTTACCTCAATTGTGGGCATTTCCATATTGCCTTCTTCAAACTAATCAGCAAATTTAATCATTGTTTCATTTCTAATTTCCTTATTTTCTTCATATTAGACAACTGAGTTATTTTCTTTCTGTTTGTCATTAAGTACTTGGTTATAAATGGTGAGCTACAATTAAAATGTTATTTCTAATGAAATTAACTGTTGCAAAAGTTCAGCAAATTAGAGATGAAATTCAATCATGCACAGATATCTGTTTCTCTATTTGGTTGATAAATTCAGACTGTAAGAAACTACTTACTAATTCATTGTCCAGTTTTTCTAAAGCTCTGATTACTATAACAGGTAAAATCAGAGATTAGTCTATGTATAAAATTTGAAACACAAGAGAATATAAATATATATAAATATAAAATATTAAAAAATTGGACGACCTTATTTGAAACACAGAATATATATATATATATGTATAGATACACATATGTAAGTGTGCATGTGTGTATGCTACTACCTTATTATTTGAATTAGTTATTGCTATTCCCTCTTCCCTAGAATAGCCATGTGTATGTGTGTGTGTATGTGTGTAAAAGATATGTGAATGTGTGTGACAGTGCATGAGAATAAGAAAGACAATAAGTGAAGTTATGAAAAGTACTAAGTATGCTATGAGTCACCTGACAATATATTCAGTTTGAAATCCTTTTCCTACAAAACAGAGAATGAATATACACAGAAGTTATTTTTTTGTTTACTCAGTACTATACTTGTAGCTGTTTTTGATTAAGGAAATTGAGTTTGGTGCTTAATTGGTATTATAATTATAATTGATATTTTTAAGCACAAGAAACTGGACATAAAAGTCTCCAGAAACTTCCAAGAAACAGGAATTTATCCTGTCCCTTTGGATCACTAGGAACACATTTATGTGGAGGAGTGTTCTTATCACATCTGTAGGCAGGATCTGAAGAGACTACCCCAGAGCCCTCATTTTGCAAATAATAAATGCCAGGCAGATTCATACTGAAAAATCTCAAAATTCTTAAATGTTGAGCCAATAAGAATGCCTCATTAGAGAAAATGCACATTCGTTTTGGAAATTCCTGACATCTAACAGAGACTTTCAATGCAGAGCAAATTGAGGACAGTTTTTCTACTTTATCTTTTCACACACTTTTTGTCCTACCCCACAGCAACCCCCACCATATCACGGCTCAAAAGTTCAAAGCAAACACCAAAGCTTTTTCTTTGCTCTCCCTTCTGAGAATATAGTTCCATTGCTTGCCTCTGAGTTTTTGAACCAGTTTATTTCCCATCTGGCTCCTGCCAGGCAGTAGCATCAATGCTTCCCAGAAGGTTTTCCTTCAATGGTCACAGCCTGAACTAGCCAAATGCCTTCTGATATTTATCAGTCTCCTTGAAGGTGGAAAGGAAATGGGCTCTTGAGATTGGAGTCTGGAATTAATTAGAAGTAGGAAGCAGGTCTGCAAGATAGATGATTATAACACACCGAAAATAGAATAGGCCAAGGGGGAGAGGGGGAAGGATAATCAGCACAATGAAGTACTTATTTCATGGGTCTTAGCTCCTGGTTGCTGACATCAGAGCTGACAACTTTGATCCCCCTTTACCAAATGTTTTTTGTGGCAGTAATTCTGAACACCCATCCCAATTTTCAAATTGCTCTTCTATTCCAGAATCATTTCTCTGATGTTCATGTCACTTCTAAATGGGCATCCTGGGAGGAAATGTTTACTTTGTTTTTCTTTGGAAATGCTGACTTATTACCTGCTCCTTCTCCCCTTCTCACAGAAGTACTGGCTGAGGGACAATAAATTCACTTGAGGGGAAGAAACAGTAAGAAAGCTGGATTTATGAATTTTGTCTAAAATATGCAATACCATGCATTGGTACCTTATATATTAATCTTGGAATCAGCATGCAAGAACTTTTTTAAGCCCTATATGCAAAGAAATCAAATCAAAGATTATGGAAGAGTTATCCAAAAACAAGCACCTATCTATAGGAATTTCATAAGCCACAAGTGTTTATTTTACTAAGGATAAAGAACATGAGAGAAAGGAATGGATAAAAACAGGTCAACAAAACCATTTAGAAGAAAAGAAATTTCCAAGTCACCATCTTTCCACACCCCACCTGGATTTCAATCCTGAAGCAAAGCCTTTCATTTGAATAACTCCGTGTGGTTGTTTTTCTTTTCTTTTCTTTTTTCTTTTTTCTTTTTTTTTTTTTTTTTTTGGTGCAAGCTGATCCTTTGCCTGGAATGCCCCTCTCTGTACTTTTATTCCTGTTAAGTTCTTACTTATTTTCCAGTGCTCAGCTTTTTTTCTGCTTGATTCTTTACCTGATCTCCATTAGGAAGGTAAAATCTTTCTTTCCCTGGCACTTTGCACCAATCCCATAATGGCACATAAAATGCTAGAACATACTGATTTGGTAATAAGACTATATCCACAACTTTAAGGAGACTGCACTAAAGACAAGAAAGATGTTTTTTACTCACCTTTGAAAGTTCTTTGCAGAATTTAGCCAGAGAAAGGAATATATTACAAGTCAATGAGCAAGGAAAGGAAAACAAGGAAAGAAAAACGTATGCATGGTTTTCTTCATTGCTCTTCAGTTCTCTTACTTTTTGTTTCCTATCCAGTAAGAAGCTGACTGAATGTGAAAAGAAGAGATAACAAGCACAGACCATTAGAAATGTAGAACACTGGGGCTGAAAGGCTAATCATCCAACTTCTTCATTATATGATTGAGGGAGAAAAAAAAAGCACAGAATGGATAAGTATAAATAAGAATCCTCCTAATGATCTACCCAGTTACCTAATGGATAGTTCTTTAACCCAAGATGATTCATTTTCAACACAAAAATATTTATTAAATGCTTACACTCTGAGCTTATGGGCTAGGCACTGGAGATACGAAGATGAATAAAATCTAGCGGCTCTAATAAGAAAGTCACAGTTCTGAGGGTCCAAGTTTGGAAGAAAGACCCACAATCTCCAAGAATTTATACAGCACAGGGTTAGAACCCTGGAAAATCACACCATCCAGAAGCACTGCAATTGGTCAGATGCCCAAGATTAAGGTTACCTGGTAGACTACTGAGCCTGAGCTCTGGGAGTAGAGGATAAGTATATGTTAGCTGTTCTTGGATGCCTTCAGTAAGGCCTTACAAGAAAAAAAGATATTCACAAGCTTAGGCAAGAAGTTATTTTTTTTAAAGCAAAGATTAAATAGAAAGGAGACCGTCCAGAGATCATGAGTCCTATGGGATTAGAAATTCCAACTGCATTTATATGTCAAGCCATAAAAGTTAAGACTCAGAAAGGTAGTTAGTGAAGAAGGACCCCAAAACTTCTCAATCAAGCAAGTTACAACTGTGAGGCCAAAAAAAAAATCAGATTTAGGAAGATTCCCATCCATTATCTCAAATAGTCTTGATGTGACAACCATTACATTTAAAGAAAAAAGAAAAACCATAAGACCTAGGAAAAAAAGAAATATCAGGTTTGAAATTTATACCTAGGAAAAAGAACTTCAGAGATGTTTGCTAGCATATAGGACTTCGAGAAACAGCAGATGGGGAACAACACAGGTTTTTGAGAGAATCATATTATATTGGAAAGAACCTGTGCCCCTGGACTAAAAATGTTTTTGACTGTTTTACTTTAAAATAATCCTTTGTGCTTCCTAAACCAGGAAATGGACTGCAGAAAGAGCAAAATTCCCAGGAGAACATAAGCTTTAAGACCCACTCAAACTGGGCCAAAAAGAAACCCAAAAGGAATGGAGTCAGATACCCCAGATAATAGATCAAGGTACTGCTCCAAGGGAGCAGAATTGGGGCCTAATCAAAGAGCTTCCCAACTATGGCAGAGGCCTTCAGAAATTCTGTCCAGAGGAATTTATAATTGTTAATGAAGCATGGATGCTGGTACGTTTTACTCTTTTCTTTTCTTAATGGGAGTTCTTACTGTGTTTTTCCTGCCCCCGTGCCATCATTGTATATTGGGAATGTGTGGCAGAGTTAAATATATTGTCATTTTAGGTCCTGACTTGCACATCAGGCAGGGATCGGAGACCCTGAGCTGGAGCAATTTACTGGATGGGCTTCAAATTGTCTGTCCTGGGGAGGGGATACCCATGTTCTAGTTGTGGGAGGAAGGATGAACTAAGTACTTAGTGATTGAAAGTTAGGCCCTACAGGGACGATTAGCAGAGTACAAAACTGACTCTTCTCCTAAGCACACTGCTACAAGAGTGTTCCCAGCTTCTCTTGCTGATGTATGTGGCCACGTGGCTGCTTTCGAACCAATGAAATGTGAATGGACATGTGGACTACCAGCAGGCTTACCGACAAAAACCTCCCATGTACATGTTCTCTCCCATCTTACCACCTGAAGCTAATTAGTCCAGCTGTCCTGGATGCCACGTGTAGTTAACGTCTTGGATCTCTGAATCTTGACTTGGAACAAAGCCTCCTGCTAATGAACAGTACTCATTTCGAACTGTCTCTGAGTGAGAAAATAAAACTTCGTCATGCTTGAGTCATTAGCATGTCACTGTTTTTTTCAACGGTTATGCTTTTCCAAATAATATAACTGAAGAGAAAAACCATGAATCTCTAGGACTTCTGGAGCTGTCCTTGCCCCTCTTTTTCAGAGGCTGGGCTGTTACGCAATCTATATTTTTCACGAACTGCTCAAGTTTGCACAAATATTCTCTGTTTCTTGCAATCCTAAGGATCTTAACCGATCAGATGTAAATCAGAGAAATTGAATCTTTTCAAGTTTTTATTTAAATTCCAGTTAGTTAACATACAATGTGACATTACTAATATATCGGTAATATTTTTAATATACAGTATAGAATTTAGTGGTGCATCACTTACATACAACGCCAGGTGCTCATGGTCACCACAAATGCCCTCCTTAATCTTCATCACCTATTTTACCCAGGTCCCCCACCTCCCCTCCAGTATCCCTCAGTTTGTTCTCTATAGTTAAGAGTCTGCTTCTTGGTTTGCCTCTCTTTCTTCACCCATGTTCATTTCTTTTGTTTCTTAAATTCCGCATATGAGTGAAATCATATGGTATTTGTCTCTGAGAGAATTTGCAGCTGACAGCACAGAGAGATGGAGGAAACCCCAAGAACTATTTAGCTGAACCCAATTAGAATTACGATTTAAGAGAAGAGTCAAGAGTAACTGCCATGTTTGCAGCTTGCGTAACTGCATGTTACTCGCTTAGTGAGCATAGGAAGTTTTCAAGATATTCAGCTTAAAACGTGTATGAGATGTCCAATGGAAATGGCAGCTGGAAAGAGGAACGCTTGTCCCCACAGAGAAAACTAGGCTAAAGATCTGATAGTCAGGGAAGCAGGTGTTGAAACACTGTGTAATATTTCCCAGGATGCATTCAGAGAATTAGAAGAACAAGGGACAAAAATAGGTTTTTGAACTTACCTATACTTAAGGGGTAAAAAAAGATACCCACAAAAGAGAATATATAATTTTTCTCTACTTAGGCTACAACTAATTTATTAAATGCTTATATGGATAAAGCAGATTGGCCTCTATTCGAGGGTGGGCGGAATGTGACAATATATTGAGAGAGAAATAAAGGCAAAGTGAATGGGAACATAAGAGAATAAAAATGAATGGGAATATCATGTAATCTCCGGGGGAAGAAAAGAAAAGGGAAACTAGGAGGGGACAAGAGGAGTAAATTGGCATCAGATGAGATGGAGATTTTTTTAAAAGGCAAAAGAAAACAGTATGTGAGAATTCAAAAGCAAGTGAGCTGGATATTGTAGGGGAGGAAAAACAATTTTCCCTTCACTATTCTAGATCTTTGGTTGAGAGCCCCCACACCCTCATAATAAAAGAAGTTTAATAACATGTATACTAGCTGTATACATGGGAAACATCCAGGAAAACTTAGTAACTCTCAAAAATGGTCCAACACATTACCTTAACATCTTCAGCTAAAGACAAAAGAAATGTTGAGGGGTTGGGGAACCAGTTATGACAGGCTATTTAGGAAAAGCACAATAAACAAGGGCAAGTTTGGTATGCAGATTCAAGTGATTGCCTCTTCCATTGGTAAGAGTTTCTAGAAATTTAGTCCCAGTAGAGAGAGGGGGATGTCCTTACAAATAGAGATTTTCCTTATAAGTGTAAACATCTTTCCAAAAGGGTAATTCTGGGGCACCTGGGTGGCTCAGTGGGTTAAAGCCTCTGCCTTCGGCTCAGGTCATGATCCTGGGGTTCTGGGATGGAGCCCTACATTGGGCTCTCTGCTCAGTGGGGAGCCTGCTTCCTCCTCTCTCTCTCTCTCTCTGCCTGCATCTCTGCCTACTTGTGATCTCTCTCTCTGTGTGTCAAATAAATAAATAAAATCTTAAAGAAAAAAAAACAACAAAAGGGTAATTCTACCCAGTTTAACCAGTTTTCGTAACTTTTTAGTGTCTACTATTTCTTTTTTTTTTAATTTAAATTCAATTAGTCAACATATAGTACATCATTAGTTTTAGATAGAGTTCAATAATCCATCAGCTGCTCATCACATCATGTGCCCTCCTTAATGTCTACCACCCAATTACCCCATCCCCCCACCCACCTCCCCTCCGGCAACCCTCAGTTTGCTCCCTATAGTTAAGAGTCTCTCATGGTTTTGCTTCCACTCTGATGACTTCCCATTTGGTTTCCCTCCCTTCCCCTATGATCCTCTGTGCCACTTATATTCCCCATATGAGTGAAACCATGTGATAATTGTCTTTCTCTGATTTACTTATTTCACTCTGCATAATCCCCTCCAGTTCCACCCATGTCAATGTAAATGGTAGGTATTCATCCTTTCTGATGGCTGAGTATATTCCTTGTATGTATATATGTGTGTATTTATATACATATGTATATACATATATGTGTGTGTTAAATATATATGTGTGTGTATATATATATGTATACATATATATGTATACATATATATATAGTGTGTGTGTGTGTGTGTGCGCCAAATCTTTATCCATTCATCTGTAGATGGACATCTCGGCTCTTTCCACAGTTTGGCTATTGTGGACACTGCTGCTGTAAACATTGCAGTGCAGGTCTCCCTTTGGATTTCTTAATAGTAATCAACTCCAAATAATCCTTATGCCAAAGAGATATATTTTCAGGTGAGAAATCCTATACCCCTTCAATGTCTTGGGTATAAGATGTGTATTGTGGCTATGGGTAAACAGTTAAAAAAATAATAATAAATGATTACTGTCTTCTTAGCAAACCTGAAAGACTCCACCAAAACATTGCTACAACTGGGACACCTGGGTGGCTCAGTCAGTTGAGCATCTGCCTTCAGGCCAGGTCATGATCCTGGGGTCCTGAGATAGAGTTCTGCATCAGGATCCTTGCTTCTCCCTCTGCCTGCTGATTCCCTTGCTTGTGCTTTCTCCCTTTGACAAATAAATCTTGTTCAAAAATTGCTAGAACTGATACATTAATTTCACAGTCACAGGTTATAAACTCAACATACAGAAATCTGTTGCATTTCTATACCAATAATGAAGCAGCAGAAAGAGAATTCAAGGAATCAATCCTATTTACAATTGCACCAAAAACCATAAGATACCTAGAAACAAACCTAACCAAATAGGTAAAAAATCCATAAACTGAAAACTCTAGAACACTTATAAAAGAAACTGAAGAACACACAAAGAAAAGGGAAAAACATTCTATGCTCATGAATTCTGAATTAATATAATTCACTTTATAATTCACTCTTTTATTGATATAGTTTATAACTGATTAGCAATTTTTAAATGAAATCATGATACTACTATAATGATCCATTGTTTTAAATTATTTAAATGTAGAATACTTATTAATAATATCTTTTACATATTGTATCTTTTACAATAACTAGCATTTTCTGAGTACTAACTCTGTTGTGCATTTTACATGTATAATCTACTGTAATTCCCACAAAAGTGTGATGAGATAGAAACTATTGCTGCCATCAGTTGAGAAAATGATGGCACATGGACTGATCTTAGGTGGCTTATGGACTGGGATTGGCTGAAAATTCCACAAAGTGCTCTCTATGGCTCTTTTATGGTAGCCCTAAAAAAAGTGTTCTTCCATCCCCTGTGGTGTGCAATTAGTGTCATTAGATGTTGCATTACTAGCCATTAAAGGTGAAAAAGGCTATTTTTACATGTGTGTTTGATAAATAAAACAATGAAGAATAACCAGACAAAACACAGTCGCTGTATGAAATGGTGATGTATTCATCATTCTGGGATTCTCCTTAATCAATTATTTCACCCATTTACATGGGCCCTGGAAAGTGTATAAACTTTTCAAGTGCAAATGTTTAAATTCATATATGTATTTGAATATATATATATTTTTTCAACAAATGAGCAAGATATATTTCAACAAATGAGCAAGATTGGTCTTGTAACTCGGAAAAATTTGGATAAGTATACAATTATGTCATTAATAGAGACTAGATCCAAAGTTCACCCAGATAACATATGCTACACCCCAAAATGGCATTTCTGCTAAACATACCATGAGCTACAACTAAATGTACTGGGCTTGCTCTCATATGCTTTGGGTTATGTATGATCCAGCAATCACAATCATTTCTCAATAGCAATAATAAAAAACTTGATGTATAATGGGATAACTGTGGCTTATGAAGAAATAGGTCTTTTTTTTAACTTTGATAAAGAGAATAAGAACATATCTTCAATTAACATAAATTCAATTGTTTTCAGACTTTTCAAACTATTGTGTTGAAAATTTCACCCTCTGGGAGTGAAAAATATCACAAGATAACAAAATGCTGCAGGAGCTCAGAGGAAGTACACGCATCGTATGGGCAAGAGAGACCTTAGTAGGTATTATGAAAGAGGTTAAGATGTTGTATTGAAGGGTGGATAGAAATTTGTAGGCTTATGAAAAAGTATGAGGTACCATATTGACCATCCATATTCAAATGAAAAATTATAGTATCTGAAATTCTAACTGTAATAGATGAATTAGGTTTATTTTTCCTCCTGCATTTCAGAAACTCAAATTCAAGGAGAATAAAATTCTGAGTAGATAATTCTGATAAAAGGCCAAGAAAGGTTGAAATTCAATTTAGAATTCATAAGGTCATCTATGACATGAGACAAGGGTCATCTACCTAACATTGCTTGTAGCAGTGCATCTCTCAACATTTCAGTAGAAAATATAACGTCAGGCAAATGGAGATACCCAACTAAATCTATAGAAATACATTTGCAGCTGGTAAAAATAATATACATTTGTAAGTCTTCACAAATATTTTGTGAATATTTTGAGGTGGGCCCGACATTCCTTTTTCTTTTTCTTAAAGATTTTATCTATTTATTTATTTGAGAAAGAGAAAGAGGCCATGTGCACCAGAGGGGTCAGGGGCAGAGGGAGACAGAGAGAGAATCTTAAGCAGGCTCCACGCAGCATGGACCCCGACAGAGGGCTCTATCTCACCACCCTAAGATCATGACTTGAGCTAAAATCAAGAATCAGATACCTAACCAACTAAGCCACCCAAGCGTCCCCATCTCTTTTTGACACAGGGAGGCTGAGCCCCTGGCCTTTTCTTACAGAATTCACAGTAAGACTGCATCCATTATACATCATGATTTCCAAAGAACATCATCTAAAACAGGCTGGCCAGATGGAGGCACGTACAATACATTATTGACCATCTCTGTGCCTGGTCGTGATCACTCTCAATGATAGGCAGTGTGTATAAGCCACCATTCACAGTGAGATTCTGTCCTTCTAATTTCAAAAGCTGGGCAAAGTGAGCCTGAGGATATGGCAAATGGAGATTACCACCTCAAGAGATTCCTTCCATTAGAGCATGGTAAGAGAAATATTTTCTTCAGCAGCCAGCCCCTCAAGTATACTTCAAGTCAGCATTTTTGTAATGATTAGCATTATTATGGAACACTGCTTCTGTGCCCCTTCCATCTTTGCTTTGTGTTTGAGTCACACTTCTTGTTCTGCTCTTTTTATAATTCTTACCTGCAGCAAATCTACCTGCTTAACGGTATTTTTAATAACAATATTGAAGAGCCCATTTATTAACATGATCAGTGTTTGTCTTAAAGAGACATTAGTAATTGTGAAAGGTGAGAGTATTATACAGATCTCAAAAACAAAATGTTAAGTGAAAAAGAATATTACTCAATGATATATACAATTTATCTATTGGGGTTTTTAAACATGCAAAAATATACCTAATTTATGGTCACCTATAATATATGAAAAAGTATAAAAACTGGCTTAGAAGGAAACCCATTATATTTTTGACAGCGGTTGCCAGGAGATTGGGAATGTGGAAATGGGGAAATTTTGGAGGTAGAGGATAAATGAAATTTCAACTTTGTATAAATATATATGCACATGTAAATGTAGATTTCTTTATTAAGATTTTATTTATTTATTTGAGAGAGAGCAAGAGAGAAAGAAAGAGAGTGTGCACAGGAACAGTGGGGAGGACGAAAGGGAAAGGGAAAAGCGGACTCCCTGCTGAGCAGGGAGCTAGACGGGATGCTATCTCAGGACCCAGGGATCATGATCTGAGCCAAAGGCAGACTCTTAAACTGAGCCACCCAGGTGCCCGTAAATGTAAATTTTTATTTAAAGATCTGAAGCAATTAAAACACTAACAATTGTTAATTGTGGTAGAGAGTAGCTAAGTGTGTATTACCTTCTTTCTTAAATTTTTTCTTTAATTCTGCTATGTTAAAGAAATACTGATTTTAACAAACAGGTGAGCTGCTGGTAGCTGAGGAGTGTTCCTTCTGCAGCAACAGTGTCATTTCGCTAGATTCGGTTGCACTTTCTTTTTTTAACTTCCTGAGGCAATATGCTACTAAGGGCAGAGGTGTTTAACAAGCTCCATGAGAGTGGTAAAGTCACCTACAAGACATAGCAAAACATTTTTGATATGTATATGAGGGCCAGGAATAAGCTCAAACTATGAAAGAGTTACTTAGCACAAACGTAGCCTCCCTGTGATCATGCCTCCTCTGTGGACAAAATCACATTTTTATATTGGCTTTTACCATCAAACATCAGATTTTTCTAAGGCCTCAGTACAAAGTAGTCTCAGAAGAAAAAATATTAAAAACATCTTGGTGGGAAAGAGATTCCAATGGTTGCTAGATGAAGGAGTTCTTAAAACGTAGAACAGAATTGCTCTTGTTATGCCCCCAAATCAAAGTTGCTATAAAATAAAAGGAAAGCACTAGAACTCTGCAAATTGTGTTCAAGCATTCTCAAATAAAGAGTCTCACAGAAAGAGAAAAACAAACCGATGAGTCAGTAGCTCAGTCAACTGACAGTGATGCATTTCATTGTTAACTCCTGAGGGATCAGCTGTTTAAAAACTTGACTTCCATAAAAATCCAAGGGGAAAAAATATCCTAAGACATTTCGTCTTCAGACACAAAGTACTATTTCAGAGTTTTAAAAGGCTGATGATTTACTGAAACGGAATGCAGATAACTTATATCAGCACAGATTTACTACTCAGGAGACACTGTGAGACTCAGGGATAAGGCCATCCATCCTGTCCCTGTTAGCAGCAGCAGCAGCTGTGGCACGAAGCAAACTGACTTCAAATTCACACCTCAGACTGAGCCCAACATAAACTACTTGGGTCAGGGGGGAGCTCCTGCCTTGTTGCACTCTTCTTTTTCCAGTGCTTTCTGTCTTCTCTTTAGGCGTCTTCAAGATTTTCTGTCTTCCTTTGAGGGCCAGAAGAGAGTTGAAAAATGAGCACTGATGCCTTGATGATAAAGGAATCAATCAAGAATGATTTGTATTTTAGGGGTGCCTGGTTGGCTCAGTGGGTTGAGCCTCTGCCTTCGGCTCAGGTCACTGTCTCAGGGTCCTGGGATCGAGCCCCACATCGGGCTCTCTGCCTGCCTCTCTTGCCTACTTGTAATCTCTATCTGTCAAATAAATAAATAAAATCTTTTTTAAAAAAAAAGAATGATTTGTATTTTGAAAAGATCGATCATATCCCTACAAGCCCGATGTAAATTCCTTTGCCTCTCTGACTTTGGGCAACATGGTGTGGAGATGCCTGCTGGCCACATGGTTGTGGTGCTTAAGAGCCCAGACTCAGGAGTAAGATTGCCTGAGTATGTAAATTTGCCTGACATTGGGCAAGTCATTAAATTTCTTCATGAAGATAATGACAGCACTTAATTCAAAAAGTTGTTCTTAATTCAAAAAGTCGCTGAAAGGATTGAATGAGTATAATCCATACGAACCATCCACCACCATGCCTGTCACTGATGGCAAAATGCTGCCTGGAATCCTGAGTTAAATCTGAAAGAAGCAAGAAATCACTTAGGAGATGGAGTCATAACAGTAGAACAAGGGTCTTGGAATAAACATTTTCTTTCCAGGTTTCCCCCAACATCACTCAGATTCAGGAGCTAACATGCTGGAGAACCCAAATTCCATTACTTTCTCCCTTCACTGCCTGTGTCTCAGCCATGCTTATGTTCCTTGCTTTACCTAACACTGGGTTGTGCTTTGAGCTCCAGCCTTGGTGTCCATGTAATTCCTGTCGGCCTTCAGTATCAGGGACTGGAGGCTTGCCATTGGCTAGATCTTCTGAATAAGCATCAGACACTTCTCGGATCCCAAATGCCTCTGGTTAAGTGAAGCTACATTTGCAAGGACACACACACAAATTGAAAATCCAATTGTGCAAGTTCACGAATCCATGGAGAATGTGTTTTTAATTCTTTCAAGCAGGCAATTTACTAGGTCATTTACTCTGCCTATAAATGATATGCTCTTTGCCTTTTAATTCACTGATCCCTCTGTCCTTTTTAAGTCCTACTAATTCTTAGAATCAGGGCTTGGACTCACCTTCTCCCAGACTTCATCTCTATGTTCCCACAGGACTCTGCAATGCTGCTGTCATAGTTTTTATTGTGGACAATGCAGAATGATACAAACAAATTTACCTGAGCCCTGTGTTCCTGGAAAACAGGGACAGTTTAAAAAAATCCTCCCACCCTTTGTGTTCTGGAAAATGATTTAATGCAAAGAACTGCCCATACCCATATGACTTAGTAAAAACTTGTGGATAGTCCCTCATGTTTACCTAGGACAAGACCAGACCCAGCCTCACTACATTCCTATTCTTTGTCTCATAAACAATGAGCTCAAATTTTTGCTTGCACTGATCAGTCAAAACAAAATGTCCACCAACTTGACTTGACCAAACTTTAATCAAGCTTCTCTCCTTCCCTTAGACCCCCGAGGTTTGTTCTACCTTAGTGCACTGGGACACAGAGCAGTCCCTCCTAAAGAATTCCCAAGGATAGATCCCAGGGGAAAAAATGTACTTTGCAATTGTGCCACCTCATTCCCATTCCCCCATGCTACCCACCATGGTTCCTTCTTGCATTATTTACTACTTCTCTTAATAAAAGAAAAGCCATTTTCTGCCTGCCCTTTGAGATCATTTCAGCTCTTATAGTCAGGAGCCTCTCCCTATTGCCAATGTCTCCCTACCTCTATTAGGGTATTTCCTTCCCATTATTGCAATTATCCTTTTGAATAAAGGCTCTGCTTCTTTAGTCCAGATTTTTCTTTGACATCAACCTTTATTGTAATTATCTGTTTTATTCTCTGTGTTCTTTACTAGATTATAAACTCTGCGAGACCAAGGAAAATGTCTTCTCCATTTACAATTATTTCATAAGAGTCTATCACAATGTTCCATCATAGGAAATACTCAATGATTTATCTTTTTTTTTCACCAATATCGACTACATCCACCTCCCCTCTGCCACCGGTTTGTTCTCTGTATTTAAGAGTCTGGCTTGGGTTTGTTTCTTTGTTCATTTGTTTTGTTTTTTAGATTCCACATGAATTAAATCATATGGTATTTGTCTATCTCTATCTGGCTGATTTATTTATGATTGAATATTATCTGGATTTGATCTCAAATATCTAATACTTTAATCCAATAATATCCTTTTGATTCTGAAATACAGGACTACAATTTGGAACATGACCAAATAGAGAAAGAATAATTTTAAAATGTCAAAAAAAAAAGATAATGCATTATATAGTAACACCATATAGAATCTTGACAAACCAAAGCTGCATATTAAATATACTTCTGGAGCTAAAATTGAAAAAAAATTAGTTAATTACATATGAGAGGAATAGGAATTAAGACTCTCAAAAATGTTTCTATTAAGCACATCCATCAATATGATGAGATGTTTGTTTCTCGTGTAGCAGAACTACTTGGATAAACTTGGAAATTGAAAATGATATTTTTGTAGGGTCGAAGAGTTTTCACACAGTACATATGAGGTATATCATGATATTGTATATTTCACACAGTATATATGTGTATATACTGTATTTCACACAGTATCCATGAGGTATATCATGATATACATGAGGATATTGTAAATGTTACCTAAAATAAGATTCTATAGTATGAAAGCTACAAAGTTTTTCATGATTTTTGAAAGGCATATCCTAATTAACAGAGATACCATTTAGGTAAGTTCAGCTACCTTAGAGAGGTAACCCTAGAGATATTTTAGGTAAGTCTCATTACCCTAGAGAGTTCGGAGAATCGCATTTCATCTTACCTTGGCTATCTTCCTAAATCCTGACCCACGCTTACCTTTACAAGTCTATATTTAGTGCTTTTTTGGCAAAGTTTACAGCATCTTCAAATTAAATCCTGGTAATCTATTTGAGATGCTTCCTAAAATACTGATTCTCTCATCTCAGACCCAGCTCTGTGCCAATTTGTGGTTTTCCTGGACACAGCAACAATGTGCATTTGAGCCTCTGACCTTAACTGCCAATATATTCCAATGCCTGTCACCCAGAGTGCATTCTTTAGGAAGTTGAATAAAGAAGTTTTCATTGTATTTGATTAAAAATGAAAGAGCTAGATTATGTCCCATATTTCCTCTGTAGAATTTTTAAATCTAAAGACTAACATGGTATTGTCATTAATTATGGATGGCAGCTTCACATGCTATGCCAACTATGATCAATTAGTAGGGCCTGCCTAGTATACCATGTTAAAAAGGCTTAGAAGCCATGCCTGAATATAAAGGGTCAATTGTCAAGACTGATCTATCATAATTGCTGTGTATGTGAGAGACAAAATTGGCAAGATATGTGCAATAAATATATTTTATACCTCAGGACCAGACTAACATCTAAATGTATTATTGTCTTATCTTTGTCTTGTGAGTAGAAAATACAATATACATTTAGATATCAGTCGAGTAATAGTAATATGTATGGTAAGTAATAGTAACAGCAATTAATCTCTGAGAAAGATTGCTTTGTACTAGGGACATCTGGGTGACTCAGTCAGGTAGTGTCAGACTCTTGATTTCAGCTCAGATCATGATCTCAAGGTCGTGAGATGGAGCGATGTTTGACTCTGTGCTCAGCGTAGAGTCTACTTGAGATTCTGTCACACCTTCTTCCTCTGTCCCTCCCTGACTCTAAATTAAATAAAATCTTTTTTAAAAAAGATTGCTTTTACTACTCATTGCTAGTCATCACTGTTCAGCTGATCAAGTCAAGGACAGCTCTCTTTCTGACTTCAACAATTTCCTTACTAGGATTAGAGGAAATAACTAAAAGTAATGGAAAACTCTTGATATTTCTGAAATGGTAACATAGGCATCAATACTACATGGAATGAAAAAGAAGTATCACTGCAAAATTAATTTGGAAACTTTGATTTTAAACTTTTATTATTACTGGGAGATGAAACAAGAGAGGAAAAGTTTTAGGGAATATTGTTCATTAAAAACAAACATCTGACTTCTACTTCTGATACTTTGGTGAGAAAGTTCAAACATGAGAATTTTGAACATCTCTGAAAAAATCAACTTTGAAACTGGAAAAAGTACACTTTAAATAATTAGATGATTATGTAATGGCAAGAATTTGAAGGATGAATAAAGGACAAAAATCAAATAAGTGGAAAGCCTAGAGAGAAAGCAAGTGTTGAGGGGCCAAATTATTGTGACATTGAGATTCCATATTTTGGTTTTGAAGAACAAAGAGAACATATGATAAAAGCCTAGTGTTCCTTCATGGAAATGCAGATAAAAGAATACATCTGCATACATGTGGATCTTATGAGCTACAGCCTTATAGGGGCTCCGGGTGGCTAGTAAGTTAAATGTCTGCCTTTGGCTCAGGTCATGATCCAGGGATTCTGGGATCCAGTCTCAAGTTTGGCTCCCTGCTCAGCAGGGAGTCTGCTTCTCCCTCTGCCCCTCCCCCTTGCTCATGCTGTTCTCTTTCACACACTCCTTCTCTCTCTCTCAAATAAACAAATAAATAAAATGTTTAAAAAATAAAAAATCAGGAGTTAACAGCTTATTTTAAAGGACACAAATACCATATGATTTCACTCATATGTGGAATTTAAAAAGTAATACTAATGAGCAAGGGGATTAAAAAAGAGAGAGGCAAACCATAAAGCAGGCCCTTAACTATAGAGAACAAAGCAATGGTTACCAGAGGGGAGTGTCGGGACATGGGGGAGAAAGGTAATGGGGATTACGGAGTGCACTTACGTGCTGAGCACTGGGTGTCTTATGGAAGAGTTGAATCACTATACTGTACAAATGAAACTAATATTACACTCTATGATAACTGGGATAAAAGTA
>PISX010007747.1:0-13358 GCA_004024625.1 Mellivora capensis
TTGTTGTTGTTGTTGTTGTCAGGAGGTTTGAAGGAAAAAGGAGTCAAGAATGATTTACATGTTTTTGGCCAGATCAAATGAGCACATAGTATGAGACCTTAAAGAAATAAATACTTTGATGATGAGTGGTTTTAGGGATGGAATTCAGTGGATCAGTCTTGTTCATGGCAAATTGAAGGCATCTATTAGGTGACCTGGATCATGCAGGATCAAGTGATAAGATTGGATTTGTATGTGGATCTTTCCATTTTAACATCTGCCCCTTTTCCACCTCTGAGAGGCAGAATAACTGAGTGAGTATGAGCAAAGATGCTGCCGTCAAATTGCCTGCGTCTGAATTCTAGTTCTGCTGTTAGCTAGCTCCATATCCTTGGATAAGTTAGTTAAGCTTTCTTTACCTCAGTTTTTTTTCTTATCTGGAAAATGGAAATAATGGTTTGTTAGAACAGTGCCTTGCACATAGACTGTTGAGTGTTTTGTGGAGTGTTTGTTGCTGTGGTTAGTACTTTCCAATCCTGAATACTGCTACAGAAATGAAAAGAAGATTCAAGAAAAGAAGATTCGTACTTTATGAGGGAAAGATTAACAGGATTTTGGTGACAAATTGGATATGGAGAATAAAAAACAGGAGTGAGAGGTGACTCTGACATTCTGAGCTAGAGTGAGCCTGTTTAGGGTGGAGGTAGGGTCGGTGAGGAGTTGAGTTCTGGAACTTTTAACTTTGGAAATAGCCAGGAGAAATGTCCAGAAAGTTAAAAATATGGGCACTGGAACTCAAGAGAAAGTTCAGGACTAGAAATATAAATAGGAAATGATCTGCTTAGAGGTCATAATTTTAACTACCAGAGTAATTGAGTTTGGTGAGAGAGACAAAGAAAGAGAAAGAATTCAATGAGTGGAAACCAAGGACTTAAGTAAGAGGTTTTCAATCTCTAAAGGCAAAGTAGGTTAGATGGCAGAATGCAGAATTATAGAGGCAAGAAAGGTAAAAAGTAAGAAGGTAGCTATAGTCTGTGTTTGAGAATAGAAGGAGAGAAAAATAGAAAGTGGTAACTTACCTGAGGATTTCTTTTAAAAGATGTTTGGAATTCTTTGGGGGGAAGAACTAGCCATATCAAAATGGAGTAATAGATGGGCCTCATGTCTTAGAATGGTAGAAGCCAATGAGATATAGGGTGACCTAGGTATTAAAGCAAACTTCAACAAGGAAGAGAGGAGCAGGTGTAAAAGGTGTAAAAACAGTAAATACAGATAGGTGTAAAAACAGTAAATAAAACTGCAGTAAGTATTAGTGTCTTTATTTTTGTTAGGTGTCAATACTGTGCCTAGCACTTTGTTCCCTCCCTAAATCCTCAGCAATTCTCTGAAATAAGGACAGTTGTTACTATTATATGGGTGAGACTACCCATGCTGAATTCTTTCTGGGGTAGAAGTGGGGTGCAGTGTCCCACTTGGGCTATGGCAAAAGCCTAAGATCATCACAGAAAGTTTTTGAATTGTAACTTTCTGAAATGCTGAGTTTTTACAATGAAAAAATTCTTCAGCCATCTAATAGTCCCCTAACCAAATACTTATTATGATTCAACATGTGTAGTGGGTATTTTAGATCTGAGTACTCTGTCATACCAATGGAAACAACATTATCCTAAAAGGTCTGTGATTCAAAAAAAAGATACCAATTTGCCAATCCTAATCAATAAACTGCCTTATTTTTTGTTATTGAAATGTTATCTGCATTCTTGTATATGTATTCACTTGCTTTTTATTTAAGAATCCCCGATTGTCCTGAAGATTATGGGTAATTTGCCCACTCTAAGGTTACTTCTTTTGAAGAAGTAAATACTAGATTTCGTCTGAGAGAAATAGGCTTAATGTATTCATTTGGTGTTAGAGATTTTGATGAGACTGTGAATAATTAATTTTTTTCTCATCCTCCTGAATAACATTAACTTTTAAGGTCTTTATCAAATAAAAATAGAATTTATGGCATTTTTAATGTGTATTTATTTTTGTTGGGTTGTTATATCATTTTTTCTCTTATTTATTAATTTAAATCACATGGAAGTCTTCCCAAAATGGCATTTTCACGATGATTCTGGGAACCATCCTTTTGAATGTATGATATTTACTGCTGATATATGTATTCTGGTGTTTCTTGCTTTCCATCACACATAAATTCTAGTGACATATTGAATACCATAGAGGGGAACTGACTGATGGTAAATCAGACATTTTACAACATACTATTGGGAATGTTGGATTCATTACTATGAAGAAATTACATTTGATCAGTATTTTCAGAGCTTCTTAATACTGTAATTTATTGATGCTTCTTAATGTTCTCTGTTAATTAATACAGGCTCAAAATTGAGTTCATTTTAACAATGTGTAATATATGCTATAGTGAATTGTTTCCACACATGCACAAAAAGAGTAACAAATATCCAACAGTATCTTTGATTAGAATTATTAAGCCCAACAACTTGTATTTAATGAACACAGTGTTAATTACATAGTCAACTGGGTAGTTCATTCTCTACTATAGGAACTATATATTAGAATAAAGCTATTTTGACTATATATTAGAATAAAGCTATTTAGATATATATGGTGCCAGAGGAAAATTGGCTAACAAGAAAGAGAATAGCCTTATATGTGGTTAAGATGTCAAATGAACAATTTTAACTCTCATTATTTTACAGAGAATGCATAAGTTGGGTTATTATTTTTAGTTCCTTCTCTTCCCTTCAGAGTTAAATGATGGAAAATGACTCTCAGTCCCCAAACTACTCTTATGCATCACTCAAAATAGGCCTGCCCCTCTGGTAAGGGTGAGATTTATAGCTTTCTGTTCCTTAGTGTTCCATTACTCTGTCTACACCATCAAATTGATTAGTAGGCAGTGGAGAGCAAGGAAAGAGAGGTGACTGCACGGAGCCAGTAGGTGTCCATCATTTTAATGAACTGATTAGAGATGGTTACTACTGTCCTTGATTCTCATTGTAGCTGATGATGGCCAGATCTTTTAACATTTTTCTCCCCCCTCCCTTATTCTATATTACAGGGCCCACTGGAAAATGATTTGGTAGTTCATGTAGCACTCATAGCAGAAAGCCAACGGTATGAAATCCAGATGGGTGGTGTGTTCCTTTGGGAGGAAGGAGGGGGGAGGCTTATTGCTTTATGTTACTATATTGAGTATGTGGTAGAGATTAATTTCACAGACCCCTTGACAGGGTTTCAAGGATGTCATTAATGTCACTTTAAGTGCCAGAACAACATTGCTTTCATGTTTAAATAATTTTGTTTTAGTTGAGGTGAATATTAAAGACTGTGTGACCTGTGCCAGTGTTGCCTGGGGTGTAGTTTGGAGGAGTTAGTGCCACAGATACGGGGAATTCCCCAAATCAGTGCTTGCTCTTTCTGCCAGCCCCCAGAGCGTCCACCTGATGCCTAGTAAGGAACCCCAGAGGGCCTCTGGATCCCAGCACAGATGGCATATCGCTCACATTAATAAATTAAAATGTTCTCCAAGCTATCATAGTCTCCTTCCTCCCCACTTCCTCCTCCACCGTTCTCCACACTCCACGTGCATTGCCTAAAAACGTCTCTTCCCTTTTTCCCTGTGTTCTTTAGCCTTCAAGTTTTCCTCAACACATATGGTATTCAGACCCAAACTCCTCAACAGGTAGAACCTATTCAGATTTGGGCTCAGCAGGAGCTGGTGAAAGTAAGTGATTCTACTTCTTTACTGTCAGTTTTGTAGAGGTACTAGAGCACGAAGATTAGACTTAGTTTGCAGTCAGGTAGCATAGTTAAAATCTGATTCTGAGGTAGAGTCATTAATTCAGAAGTCTTTCTCATTCAGTTGAGAAGCCTACCTTATCAGACATTGTTACTAAAAAACCCTTGCATTGTGTGTGTATACATTATATTCATAGGTCTACTGATTCTTACTTCTAAAATCTATTACTGAACTAGACTGAGCATTTAAATAACAAATTAACCTGAATTTTAGTACCTTGTGTTTAAAATTAACATTTACACTGGATTTGGCAATTTTCCCTTACATTAACTATTAAAGAAAGTTTCTCATTGGGATATTTATTGGTAATAACTACTTCCATTTTTCTTTTGCTGTACTATTTGGGGTCTGAAGTAATTCTCACCCTTTTGGTTTGCTCAGTCTCAAAGTAACAGCTGAGTTCATTCTTAATGTTGTTATGTACCTATTTAGATTGGATTAAAGGGTGACTTTGGGGGCCTTTTGCATGTAATACTCTGCAGGTGAATTCAGAAATGCCTGTTTAGGAATATTCCTGCCCATTAGGGACAGGAAATTGTTGACTTCCATCATTTATTTATTTATTTACTTACTTACTTATTTTTAAAGATTTTATTTACTTGAGAGAGAGCTAGAGAGAAAGTGTGTGTGTGCATGAGCAGGGGGGAGGGATAGAGAGGGAGGGAGAAGCAGACTCCCCACTGAGCAGGGAGCCTAATTCCACTAGTTATTTATAAGCCACCACTTCTACATAGTAATTGTTAAAAACAATACAGGAACAAACTCTGAAGTGTTTGATGTAAGTGTTTAGAATTTTCTCTCTCAAATAATCAAGATTAACTCAGTTAGGTTGATATAAACATTTGTGGTCAAAGCCTTAATGCTGCAACAAGGAATTCAAGCTTAGAGAAGAGAAGCGTACTTTGCATGGGAGAAGGCAGGGCCTTAGAGCGTCACTGCTGATTGGACAGGACTTTGTCTGTTGGCAACAAAACCAGAACCTGGGTGTCAGATCACCCAGAGTACTAGCTCTTTGGGGGCTCTTAAACCTCTTCTAACAAATTTAGAGCTCTTATCCCCTCTGATTAAAGAAATAAGGCTGAAAATTGAAGGATCCCTAGAGTAGGTAACACTTTGAAATCATGCCAACATGTAAATGGGCTTTGTGGTAGAAGAGGAGAGGGACCAGAGGATTCACAAGGCAAGGAGAGGAGGCAGCATGAAGTGGGGGAAAATCTAAGTCCCTAACACTCTATTATTACTGGCTATATTTGCTGATACACTTTTTATGGTTCTTCACTGAAAGCTCCAGAGAATAGTAACAAAGATTATTACTCTTTGATAAATATGTGCTCAAAGCAAATAAACTTGACTCCATTTTTTTTCAAGCCTAATTTATATTGCAACTTTTTTTTTTTTATCTTAGGTGAATCTATACCAGACAACATGCAGTCAATATTTTAAAGATAAACATGGCTTCAAATGACTTAAATGTGATATTTTATGCATTCATTGATTAGTGAACACCTGCTATGTGCAGAATTTTGTGTGGGGCACTCAGATAAAATGGGTCTCTGTTCTCAGTAAACTCTGAGTCTACTGGAATGACAGGAAAAATAGTTAATTACAATCCACCTAGATTAGTGCTATAATAGATGTTTAACAAGGTGCTGTGGAGATGATAGGAAGCATTCCATTTAGACTAAGGTGAAGACTTGGGGCACCTGGGTGGCTTAGTCAGTTAAGTGTCCAACTCTTTGTTTCAGCTCAGGTCATGATCTCAGGGTCATGGATTGAGCCCCAAGTCAGGCTCTGCACTGGGCGTGGAGCCTGCTTAAGAATCTCTCTCTCTCTGTCTCTCTCCCTCTCCTTCTGCCCCTTCCCTCAACTAGTGCTCATGAATGTGCTCTTTCTCTCAAAAAATAAAAATAAATAAAAATAAAAAATAAATAAATTGAAAGAGTAAGGTGAAGAGTTCTAAAAGGACCTGACTTGTTTTATATTTTGTTGTTTTAAAGATGGTGTGAACAAATGGGTATGTGGTTTGGGTAAAATGAGACTTGGGGCCAACAGTCCAACTTCCCTAATCATGTGTCAAGATAGAAAATTCTCTGTGGCTACACCCTTTGTATTCTAAGCTAGCTGCTCTTTGGGATTCATCCTCTAAGACATACTGCCTAGTATATTGCTTCTTATAAGCTTATCTTTTAAAAAAAGTTAATTCCTGTGTAGTTAACATACAATATTATATAGTTTCAGGTATATAATAATCCCATATATTACTCAGTGATAAGCCCACCTTTTATTTTTTTTAAAGATTTTATTTATTTATTTGAGAGAGAGAGAAAAGAAGGAGGGAGAGTGAGAGAGAGCACGAGAGGGGAGAAGGTCAGAAGGAGAAGCAGACTCCCCAAAGAGCTGGGAGCCCAAAGCGGGACTTGATCCCAGGACTCCAGGATCATGACCTGAGCCAAAGGCAGTTGCTTAACCAACTGAGCCACCCAGGCACCCTAAGCCCACCTTTTAGAAGTAAAAGTGTGCCCTCCAATCTCAGTTAATACACATATTCTTATGCCAGTGGCTAATCTTTCTGTTCTGAGGAGCTGTACCCTCCTTCAGCTCACTTAAGAGATATGAGAGCAGACAGCTGAGAGCAGGACTTATACTGTGTGTAGTTAATGTTTCATGATGTGGTGACTGTGGTGTGATTCACTTCATGGGGAGATGAATATAGCGTGATCTAGAATGAAGTTCTGTTGTTTAGCCATTACAATATTCTATTTTAGTGGATTAAATGGTGTGGATGTGTACAGTGTGGGGACAGTTTATCCACACCCTGGAATGTGGGGAGCATTCCAGGTCTGTCTACACAATTGTCAGAGACCTACTATATCTTGGTTCAGAAAATTAAGGAAAACCCTGTCACTGTAACACAGTAGTATTTAAAGGAAATCTAGGTCAGTACATTTTAACTTGTACATGGTTAATTAATCACTTGTCCAAAAGAAGAAATCTAAAATAGTTTAGACATACATTTATTTCTGAAAAATTGGAAAATATTTGAGAGAAAGGGGGCTCCATCTAGCATAGTATGCTGTAGTTTCAGGGCAGCTATATAGCCTAATGCTTATAGGGTACTTTTTCTGGCCAGTTGATTTTGTCTAAAATGAGAGTCATTATTCCAGAGTCAGTATTCACAGCCCGGGTGGCTCAGGAGGACATTCAGTTGCTCCCTCATTCCTTTATCAGGTATTTCCTGAGCACCAGCTATGTGCCAGGCACAGTGCCAACCAGCTGAAAGGAGGCTGTTCTCTAGGAACATAGCAATGCAGAAGGAGGAGACACCGAGCTAACTCTGACATGGGAGTGTACACAATAGCATAATGACCAGAGACTTCTGGTGATGACATTAATTTTAGGTACAGTGAGGTTCATATTTGAAGCAGTTCAGAGGAAAACAGGTTAGATTTCCACCTCTCATCAAATAGAAAAATAAATTCCAGACGGATTTAAGATTGAAATTTTTTAAAATGATATAAACAAAATCTTTAGAAGAAAAAATAGAACAGTTTACAACTGGAGTGAAAGTCCATTCTTAGAATAATGCCAGTGCTAAAAAAAGCCTTTAAGGAAATGAGTGACAAATTTCACTAAATAGAGCTGAAGATGGGATAACAACCTGGCACATCAGAGGTGCTTGTTAAATTTCCTAGTAGGAAAATGTTTAGATTGAAATACCGCATGCTGCAATGATGTTTGACCTACTATGCAGTCATTCTCACATTTCATAACAACATTGAAAATGAGCAAGCTGGGTAAAATATTTATACAAAGGGTAATATTCTTAATATACCAAGATCTCTTACAAATCAAAAAGAATGAAAAATACCCAATAGAAAAGGGAACAAGTGGAAAAATTTATAGACCATACAAGTAGCCATGAAATATATGGGAAAATGTTCAACCATAAAATATTTGAATACAGTAGTTTAAGATGAACTATCTTTCTGACTCAAGGGAGTAACTAAAAAGGCCTAGGCACTATTAATGGTAGTAATTTGGTCCACTATTTCTGCAGGGGGACTAACCTGCCTTTATGTTTCAAAGAAAACATATTCTCTCTGATCCAGCAAGTCTAGGAAATTATTCTGCTGAAATAATTGTACACCGTCCAGAGATGTTTATTGAATTGATTTTGAAATTAAAAAAGTTGGGAACTACCTTCATCAAGGGATAGGTATTAAATAGGGTAAGAAGGCCTCTTATTGGGTGAAGTGCTCAGCTTTGGCACTGGTTACCTTCTAATTCATTCCAAATCCATCTGTTTTTACTTTGTAGAAATTCTAGAAATTTCTGTTCCACTGTGGCACCTTTTTATGTTTTCCAATAGTGAGTGCTACAGATATTTTTAGGGGTCTTTATATTTCTTCAGTTATTTAAACATTGAAATGTAGAGTACATGCATAGACTCAGTTTACCATCTTGAAACTGGAACACAACAGTACTAAGTTTTAACAAGTAAGACACCAAACAGATACAGATATATATAGACATATAGTTATAGTTTATGAACTTGTTTATGTAAATATATGCACATATTGATATATGTATGTAATATGGTTATATATTTATGTATATACTTTAAAAAAATCTGTAACCCTATACTTCAGATATTTTTTTTAGGGCTTACACAATAAATTACATATCCTTCAAATTATACCAAAGTGTAAGAGTTGGATAATGAGAATAAATAGGACCATTCACTTGGAGCACATGGTTTAAATTTTTCATAAAATTTATATAATCAGAAAAATCAATAAAGACATTTCCATTTTTCAAAAATTTTTAATTTTAATTCCATTATAGTTAACATAGTGTTATATTAGTCTCAGGTATACAATATCATTAATCAACAAATCCATATATTACTCAGTGGTCATCAAGATAAGTGTATTCTTAATCCCTGTCATCTATTTGAGCCATATCCCCCACCCACCACCTTCTAGTAACCCGCTATAGTTAAGAGTCAATTTTAGGGCATGGGCTCAGGTCATGATCTCAAGGTCCTGGGATTAAGCCATGGAGCTCTACTCTCCTTCTGCTTGTGGCTTCTTTCTCTCTCCATCTATTTTCCCTCCCCTGGCTCATGCTCTCTCTGTCTCTCTAAAATAAATAAATAAATATTTTAAAAAGTCATGTGCATTTTCAATAACAGTCCAAGAGCATTCCTTTTACTCCACATCCTCACCAACACTTGTTGTTTTTATTGTGCTTTGATTTTAGCCATTCTGACACATGAGGTGGAGTTCACATGTGTGAGGTGATATATCATTGTGGTTTTGATTTTCATTTCTCTGATGATTAGTGATATTGAACAACCTTTGATATGTCTGTTGGAATCTATTTGTATGTCTTTGAATAAATGACTGTTCATGTTTCTGCTCATTTTTTAACTGGATTATTTGTAGGTTTTGGTGTTCACTTAAATAAATTCTTTATATACTAACCCTTTATTGAATATATAATTTACAAATATTTCCTCCTATTCAGTAGGTTGCATTTTAGTTTTGTTGATTGATTCCATTGCTTTGCAGAGGCTTTTTATTTTGATGTGTTCCCAACATTTCCATTTTGATGAGAAATACTTGAAGGTGGAAATCTAGTAGGAGATGTGAGACCCTGAATTTTAAAACTTTAGCCAATTTTTTTTAATATCACACAGTAAGCATTTGTCTCTTTGTATTCTTTTATGAATCGGAAAGAGCATGCAAGTTTACATTTGATAACACAAGAACAATGTCAAATTTTACAGTGTTGCTAAGATCTCCAAAGATTTACTCTCAAATCTCTCAGTGCCCCCAAATCTAAGTCATCATTGGCTGGTTTTTCTAGCCAATTCATTGGCTTCATTGTTTTCCTACAGGTCTGTTGAGTAAGGTTTCCCTGGCCACATTTCCTCTGGAAAGATCAGAAATTAGCAGGGTTTTAGGGGGAATAAAGGGGCCAAAAAGGAAAGCATTGATTCTTCTTGCCTAACTGATTTACAAATTTATGTCTTCCAGGCTTATTTCCACCTGGGTATCAATGAAAAATTAGGACTCTCCGGAAGGCCAGATAGGCCCATTGGCTGCCTTGGTACATCAAAGGTGCTCATAAAATTTCCTTGTGGAGCAGTGTTCAGATTATAATACCACAGAATGAAATGATGTTTGACCTGCCATGTATCCATTCTCACGTTTCATTATATACTTGGGCTGATGGTCTGAATTATTATTTTCTATAAGTAAATCTTACTCTTTGTTTTGTGAGATATCACAGAAGTCTTCTAGGAAAGAATAAGCATCTCATTGCTATATTATTTATGAACATTGTAAGTTACCTGATTTTGACAGTATTTATTCAGAGGCTTTTTCTATCACAGTAGTGGTGGACTACACTTTAGTATACTGATCTTACTGATCCAATCAAGAAACTTTGAAATTTCTTAATCACTTTTAATTTTTATTAGGACTTACGCTACTGTACCTTTGCCTTTGGTCCTGTTTTGTACTTTTTAAAATTATCTCTTACAGATTTATCGCATTCTAGGAAAGACTGTGGTTTGTTACCCTATCATCTTTGACCTAAGTGATTTCTACATGTCTCAAGATGTTTTACTGCTGATAGATGACATAAAGGTAGCTTCAAAACCCCTTTTTATTGAAATTGGATGACTATGTTTCTACTGATTTTATCATATGTTACTAAATTGAGTGCTTCTGGGTGTCTGTGACACTGGGTTAACACAGTGTAAAATATGAAAGTAAAACAATGTCTGCATGGCTTTAGAGAAAGAGTTAAATTGCTTGTAGCATTAGAATAATAGATGGAGTATGTCTCATATAAAGTTGTGTGACATTGCTTGATAGACCATTCTACAAATGGAATGAAAAGATACAATTTATAAAGCAAAGGGGAAACCATTTGGAAACCATGTTCATATGACAGCAGTAATTTATCTCTTTTTGAACAAAAGTTGAGTTAGGAAAGTAATTTTATTTATGTTATGAAGAATGCCAAGTAAAACCTCAACTAACTCATAACATCTCGTCAGTTAAAATCTCCTCCAATCCCTTTTCCATTTGCAGAGTAGAGAAGCTTAGAGTCATGGTTTAGACCATGAAGTCTGGACCCAGATTACATTAGAATCTTGGCTCTACTGTTTATTTACCAGCTGTGTGATCTTGGGCAAGTTACTTGACTTCTCTGTGTCTCTCTTTTCTCATCTGTATAACTGGATAATAATAGGGATATTCTGAGAATTAAATGAGTTAATGTATATAAAGTGCTCAGAATAGTGCCTGACATATGGTGAAGTGTTGTGTAAGTCTTTGATATGATGATGACACTGATGATGACAACAGTAGAAATTGAGTCAAAAAAGAACTCTCCATATTTATGATTCAGTCTAGTTTCTTTTATCTGCTGTAATAAATGCACAGTAATGTGGGATGAGGATTAATCTTTTGGATGACAACCCTGGATTGATTTTTTCCTCCCTGGAACCATTCTTTTTTGTTCTTCTTATTCTTCAAGTATTTATTTTAATTCCAGTTAGTTAACATACAGTGTTATATTAGTTTCATATGTACAATATAGTGATTCAGCGATTCCATACATCACCCTGTGTTCTTCACCACAGGTGCCTTCCTTAATGTCCATCCCTCATTTCATCCTCCCACCCACCACTCCTCTGGTAACCATCAGTTTGTTTTTTATAGTTAATGTTTCTTGACTTCTCTTTCTCTCTCTTTTATTTATTTTTTCCCTCCAGGGACCATTCTATTAGGCCACCAAAATGGAAGTAGTCTTAAAATATATGTAATCTGATTACTTTTAAGAAAAAAGTTTAAATTCAATGATGTTTCAGACTTAAATTTGTATATATTCATACTTGTATACATGTTTGTATCAGAACATTTCTACCCCTAGTAGTTTATATTATCCAGGGATTGACTATGAGTTATCTTGATATATCAGAGTTTTGTTGGCTATTTTCCACAAATGGTTAAACATCCTGATCAGCTCAGATATAATGCTATTACATTCTGCCTTATTCTTGTGTTTTGATAGAATGCACTACAGTTCATTAAGCAATACTGGAAAATGCATGGACGTCCAATTTTCCTTGTTCTCATCCGGGAAGACAATATACGGTAGGTTGACAAAAGAAGTGAGGTGCACCCGTCTCACCTGCTTTAACACTGTAAACCCTTTAGAAGCAGGCCTTCCTACTATTTTTATGTCTCTGTCAGCATGTGGCAGAGAGACTTGCATATGTGAAGGATACTTAGTATTAGATTTTTTATTTCTCATTCTGTTATTAATAATGTACTTTTTGTTTGTCTGTTTATATTTTTTAGAGGTAGTCGATTTAACCCCATATTAGATATGTTGGCAGCCTTTAAAAAGGGAATAGTTGGAGGAGTCAAAGTTCATGTCGATCGTCTACAGGTAATCTTCTAAATTTCAGTGTGTTTCTGTTTCAGGACAGTTAATACACAGAGCTATATTTCTTAATATGTTCTGTTTAAGGTTTTTGTCTTAAGGTTATTCTGTGCCTACCTTCCTATTCCTATTGTAACCATCCTGTTTATTTTATCTCTCCAGTCTTGTGCTTGAACAATTGCAGTGGTTTCCCAACCAGAATTTTAGAATTTTTTTTAAATTTTTTTTTTAGATTTTTTTTTTTTTAAATTCTTTTCAGTGTAACAGAGTTCATAGTTTTACACCACACCCAGTGCTCCATGCAATGCTTGCCCTCTACAATACCCACCACCAGGCAGAATTTTAGAATTTAATAGCTCATCTCCAACATCTGTTTTGCAGTTGAGGAAGCTGGGGTCCAGAGTGGTGAAGTGACCTGCCTAACACCCTAGTCCAAGTTACCTAACTCCCTGGTCCAGAATTCTTTTCCATGCTTCACAGTAACATCCAGCCTGGAGAGGGTCCTCGTTCAATTCAGGACCTCACAGCATTATCTTCATAATTCCTAAATGAGAAAAGCCCATTGTGATTCCCTATTAGCCAGAACAGCCTCCCTGCCCACAGTTATCTTCTACTAAACACTCTGTGCTTCTGCCAATTCAAGTTGATTACTCTGTTCTGACTTTGTGAGGTTCTGCCCCTCTGCTCATGCCATTTCCTCTATGTGAAATATCCTTCATTCTTTCAAGATGTCTGCACTTTAATGTCAGTCTTGCTGGATAAAGTATTCTTGGCTGCATGTTCTTCTCATTTAGTGCCCTGAATATATCTTGCCAGCCCTTTCTGGCTTGCCAGGTTGCTGTGGACAGATCTGACATTATTCTGATGGGCTTTCCTCTGTACGTAAGGAGCTTCTTTGTCCTACCTACCTTCAAGAGAGTTTCTCTAGAATTATAATTCCTCATTCTTACTATCAGGTGTCTCGAGGTGTTTCGAGAACCTAAAATCTTGGTGGGGGGGGCCATTCTGCCTCTAGTACATGAACGCTGTTTCCATTTGCGATATTTGGAAAATTTTCATGAAGAACGTGTTCGACAATATCTTCTAA
>PISX010007747.1:13458-86848 GCA_004024625.1 Mellivora capensis
GTTGGAACGTTTCATGGCATCATTTATTTCCCTGATTCTGTTTTCGTGGTTTCTAAGCTGTTTGTTCCAGGCTTCCTCCTGATCCTTTCTCTCTATCTGTTTGTCCTCCAGATCACTAATTCTATCTTCTGTCTCAGTTACCCTAGCTTTTAGAGAATTTAGATTAGATTGGAACTCATTGAGAGCCTTGTGAACATCCAAGATGACTGCACTTTAAAATCTTACCAAACTTAAACACCAGTTCTGCAAAATCACCTACGTCAAACATAACAGTACTCTTCTGGAGATCTTTTATGGCCTTAAACATGAACTAGTCAGATTGTAGTCTATCATGGACTTGAGTGCCTTATTTTTTCTACACACACACACACACACACACACAAAATGTGATTATCTCATAGAGTCTTTCATGTAGTAGGTTCTCAATATTGAATAAGAAAGAGGAAAATTTTAGAGGGACCTATAAGTGGCATGTTTACATACTCATTCCTCTAGTGCTTGTGTTTTGTATACTTTATTGGTTTTTACCTAAAATTTTTCTTATCTTTTTCCCCTTATTTTCTATCGCTTCCTGTTGCTATTGTCTTTTTGTCATGCTTTCTGTAAAAATTTCTTTTGTATTTATCATGCAGCTTCTTTGTTAAGTTTTGTATTCTGGCTATCATGTTTTTAATCCTTCCTTTTTATAATATCATGTTCATATTTTCTGGATATTATATTTTATCTTTCTGAGATTATTTAGTAGAGAACTTTTGAAATTTTCTTCTCTGCCTGATCTCTGCCTGATCTTTTTCTTTAAAAAAAAAAATCCTTGTTTTTTTGTGCTCAGTCTTTCATGTTGGAGGCATTTGTGAGATGTGTGGTAATCTTTTTAGCTATCCATTCATTTTTAAGAGTGAAAGAATAAGTTTATTGGAAGCTCATGTTTGGGAACAAGGATTTTTGTCACAGTGATGTCATTTATCAGGTAGTCTGATAGCAAGAGCTCTTTTTGTTGGGGGAAATCCCAGGTGCCAATATCTGGAGTTTTTTTTTTTCTCCTAGGTCCTTCAATTTCCAAAATAAACACATAACCTTGTGCCTAAAGAACATACATTTTGCTTTCATATCCTGAGTACAGGGTTGTGGAAGGAGCCAGGGCGTCCCGCTGTGTTTCCTGCTCTCTGCACTGCCCTGTCCCTACCTTGAGTAGAGAGTCTTTCACCGGAGAATAAACTTCTTTTTATCTTGCAAAACTGAAACTTTGTACTTATTAAACAACAACCTCTCATCCCCCCACCCTAGCCTTTGTCTTCTCTTTAATATAGTAAATGAAAATGACACCTATATGCTTCTCTTTTTATTTCAAGCCCTTTCAGATCTCGTTAGCCCATGTTCCACAGTCTCTCTCATCACTGGACCTCAACCTCCCTCCCTGCCTCATCACCCAGGATCTTTCCATGCAGCTCATTCCCAGCCCTGTTTTCCACTCCTAAGTATACTGGGTACTTTCAAAATCCCTGAATGTAATTGGAATTTTTTTCCTGCTCATGTTGTTATTCTCTTCTATCCTTGCCTTTTTCTTTTTTTCCTTCTAAATATTTTAATTTTATAATTTAGGTCAATGTCACCTCTTTAGTGAAGTCTCCAAGGTTGGAATTAATTTCACATTCCTGTGTGTTTCTGTGACATTTTGCTTGAACCTTTGCTATAGCTCTTAATTTAAGTGTAGCTAGTTCTTGTGTCTGCTTCTCTCTGTGGATTGAAAACTTTTTCAGGCAAAGCCTGAGTCATCTCTGTATTCCCAGAATGCTCTGCTCACTACTATTCTCTTTTAGGAAAGATACGAATATTGGTTCATTGATTCAACATATATTGATTGAGCTCCCTCTCTAGGCACTGGGGATAAAATGGTGAAAAAAATATACAAAGTCCCTGATTTCATGGGACTTATGCTAGTGGGGGAGCCAAACCAGAAACAAAGCCAGGGAGCAATGCAGGATGATAGGATGGAGTGCAATCTTAGGTAGGATGTTCAGCTGGAAAGGACCTTGGTGGGATATAATTATCACAGAGCAGGATACCTTTTTGAATATTATATTTCATTTGACATATATATAACAATGTTAAGTCATTTGATTACGATCAGAAGTAAAGTGTTAAAGCCTAGTAAATTAATTATAAGTGTAATTTTTTTGTAAAACTAATTTAGGAGCCTTTGTTAACCAACTGAAATTTTTTTATCAAAAGCTCTATAGAGGGGCACCTGGGTGGCTCAGTGGGTTAAGGCCTCTGCTTTCGGCTCAGGTCATGATCCCAGGGTCCTGGGATCGAGCCCCACATTGGGTTCTCTGCTCCGCGGAGAGCCTGCTTCCTCCTCTCTCTCCCTGCCTGCCTCTCTTGCCTACTTGTAATCTCTGTCTGTCAAATAAATAAATAAAATCTTAAAAAAAAAAAAAAGCTCTATAGAGACTATTAGTCGAATTTAGCATTTGCCTATTAACATTTACCTTATGGGCTTAATCAGTATATAGAGTGGGTAGGCTAATAACAGAAAATATTAAATCAAAATTATTTTTCTTATGTTTTCAGTATTAGCTATTAGATTTGAGCATCAAATAATTCTTGACTCTTCCTCATTCATATCCCACATTATTACAATCCATTATCAATTCTGGTTTTCTTTACCCTCAGATTATATCCCAAATCTAACTACTTTCCAGCACTTCTAACACTAACATCACAGCTCAGGTTACCATCATGCCTCGCCTAGATTTTACAGTAGTCTTAATTCCTACTGGACATTAGACAGTTAGCATCTTCATCCTCTACCTGCTCATAAGGCAGTTAGATTTAGATTATATGACATATCATAAGCCTTTACTGACTTTCTTTCTCAAAAAAAGTGAAAACAAACCAAAGTCCTTCCAATGGTCTTTGTACTGTCCATGATCTGAACCTTTTTTCCTGACCTCATCTCCCACCACTCTGTCCTGTCTACTGTGTTCCATATTCATTCTTCTCCTTATTGATCCTAAAACACAACAGGCATGCTTCTGCTTCAAGAACTTTGCACTTCAGGAACTCAGCCCTGCACACTCTTCCTTAACATCTATATTGTTGACTTACTTCAGCTTCCACGTGCATGTCACTCTATGAGAGGAAGTCTTTTCTGATCACCTGTATAAAATGGCAAACCTGCCTCCTCCTACTACCCTACCCCAACACTTCTCATCTCCTACCTTTCTTATTTCTACTTTGTACTTAACATCATCTGACATAGCATATTTAGATTTTTGTTTGTTTATTTTATCTTCTTCCTACACAGCTAAGGTCAATTTCAAAAGGGCAAGGATTTTGTGTATTTTATTAATGCTGTATCCTTAATACCTAGCAGAGTGCCTGGAATATGGTAGGTGTTCAGTAGATATTTGTCTAACAAATTAGTCAACCAGAGAGAAAGATGTGTAGATCTAAGCCTGAATCTTAGGAAATATCACTCAACGGACTTTTATTATGCTCAACACTACCTAGGCACAGACTGCTCTCAGACCCTGACTATTACTGCCACATGAAAATGTGCAGATTGGTTCCATGTTTGGCCTTCCCCACTCAAAGTCTGAAAGAAGGGTTTAGAATGATTGCTGGTAATACGTCCTGACATTTATAGTAGGTTATTTGTTGATGATCTACTTTGTTTATGAGTTTCCTCTAGAGGAGAAGGCAGTACAGCTCTGGGTGGTTAGCCAACAAGTGCAACATTTCCTGTGTTATGTTGCTTCATATTTGAAAAGAACAGTGAGAAAATTGAGAAAGTAATACATGTAAGACAGTTTTGACTGAAGAATTGCCTTATTTTTAAAATAATAATTTATGGCTTGTTTTTTATGCAGAACATTTCTCAATTTTATCTGACATTTCATCAGATAATTAGAAGTGACACATATTGCTAAAAAACCATTGTGGGTTTTCATTCATTTATGCTCTTCACATGAACCACTGACAAATAAAAACTGTGTTTGAGTTTGGCCTTATTTAGTTTGCTAACCTATAATCAGGAACTAATGAAAAATAAAATGACCAAATATGGGTTGCCAGAATGTCGAGAAGGATTGGCCTCAATAATCAACAACTTCCTGATCCTGAAAAAGGGAGACTTGGCAGTATCCTTTCATTAGATAGCCCTGAAATATATACGGTAACAGAATCCAAAGTGCAATTTCCTATCATCTTTTCTCAAAACAATTTTAGTATTTCTTGTTTTTTTTTTTAATTTCAAACTATTTTTAGCATGGGAGTAGATACTGAATTTTAACTCTAGCTTAAAAATAAATGCATATAATTCTCAGAACAGAGAGACTCATGTTGACTTTCCTATTTACTATGACACATGAACTTGTAGCATGATTTATTTGTTCTTTTTAAGAGGGTTTTGTTGTATATGAAAACCTCTCTGATTTTAGAATGCTCTTTTAAGAAATTAAGAATTTTGTGTACTCTTTAAAGTAAACTTTTTTTGAGTATTCTGTACTTACAGAATTGTATATGCACAGATCATAAGAGTATGGCTTCATGAATTTAAGAGTTGTGAATTTTTTCTCAATCACATTTCAGACACTAATATCTGGAGCTGTAGTAGAACAACTTGACTTCCTACGAATCAGTGACACAGAAGAGTAAGTCCCTTTGGGTTATTATTAGAAAAGCAGGAAACTAGAATTAGAAATGTAGGAAATCTGAAACTTTTTTTTTTTAAATTTCTAGGCTACCAGAATTTAAGAGTTTTGAGGAACTAGAACTTCCCAAACATTCAAAAGTCAAACGACAAAGCAGTACCCCTAGTGCTCCTGAACTAGAACAGCAACCAGATATTGCCATTACTGAATGGAGGAACAAGCCCACCTACGAAATTCTTCAAAAACTCAGTGTAAGGAAGATGTAATTCCCACCTGGCTCTGAGTGAGGTTGGCAGAGCAGGAATTCTCAGGGCCAAGCCGTATTTCTTTCGTCCTCTCAAAGAAGGTAGATGCAAGTGGCTGGAGGTAGATGGCCTCTCTATGGTAGAGGCAGTAATGAGAGGTTGTTTTCATGGTCTAACATTAGCATCAATGTCTTAAAGATGCTTAAGGGGTGTGGATGATTTGAGTTGCCTTGGGTATGAAGGTATTATATGAGCCATTAAAGAAGTTATGCCAGGAATAGTTACCTTTGGGATCTCCAGACTTCTCATTTGGCACTCTCCCATCCTTTTTCCAACTTGGATCTTATCTCTTATCCCTGTGTTTAGGTCTTAATGCTTGCTGTAAGTCTCTCCATTCATTGAGGAAAGCAATCCTATGACCGTATTCATATGAATATTATATGAACAATCTAATACTTTACCTTCCCTAAGAGTATTTGCATTTTAAAAGAGGTGGGGTGAGAGTGGGTTATAGTACTTATCCAAGAAAATGCAATTCTAATGATAGAACTACAACACTATGACATCTTATTGGGCTATACCACAAATTTGAGCATGTAGGTTAACTATATATCCTACTAGACATCTTTTGTTCTTGTTATTGATTAACATTATCTATAGATTTCCATAAACATGAGAATGATATGGTAAGCATAAAGCACATAGCCGAGTGTCCTAATACATAAAAAGCATTCTATACATGTTCCCTCCTTTTATCCATCTCATAACAGGTTGATAGCAACATGGTCTCTCATTTATGAATAAGCAAAAGGAATGAGGTTGAATGACTTGGCCAGATCAGAGAGTGGCAAAATCAAGTGTTAACCAAGTATTAATGCTTGGAGACAATATATTTTCTATCCATTGCTTATCTTATTTTCTGGAAAATTTGATTATTAAATACTACTACATCAGGAAACCAACCTGTCTACTCTCTGTCTCCAAGATACCTAAGATAAATAGTTGTTTAATGTCAAATAGTGCTTGGTAGTATATCAGCAACATTTTATTTTTCTTATTTTTTTTCTTTAATATTTTTCATTAATTCTTTAATAATAGCAGATTTCCTCTCTGCATCACGTGGTTGCCTGATTAGTTACTCCCTATGGTAACTTTTGTATCCATTTTATTCCAGTTACTCACTGTGATTTGTATTTTTAGGACTGCAGTTGTCTGGCTAGCCAAGCCATCCTACTGGGTATACTGCTCAAAAGAGAAGGCCCCAACTTCATCACTAGGGAAGGTAAGTATACATGTCTAAGAGAACATTTTAAAATAATGAGACCTTGTTTTATTCTCCATTAAACCATTTTTTAACCTTTAAATGGAAAATGTTTATTCATACCCCCTAGAGTGGTATAGACTGATGTATGAACTCCTAAATTGCTTTCATGCAGTGATGCTTGATTGTTTCTCTGATTGTCTGAATGGTGGTAAAGCCTGATTCTGCCTGTAACTGTTAACCTCTGATGACTCTTTCATAGTTCTTTATTGACAGTTTCTGTTTCCAGTTTTATTTCCTGAATGTTTGTAAGAACAATATTAAATATTATAGCTATAAAAATTAGCTCCCTCATGGTCTGCAGCAGCCAATGGAATATGGCATTTAATAGAATTTTACTCTAAACATTGTTAACAAAAATTAATCATTTCTCTCCTTTTTTTAAAGATTTTATTTATTTATTTGACAGAGAGAGAGATCACAAGTAGGCAGAGAGGCAGGCAGAGAGAGGGGGGGAAGGCAGGCTCCCCGCTGAGCAGAAAGCCCGATGTGGGGCTCGATCCCAGGACCCTGAGATCACAACCTGAGCCGAAGACAGGGGCTTAACCCACTGAACCACCCAGGCACCCCAACAAAAATAAATCATTTCTAATCATGTCCTCTCTGCATTAAGGATGTGACCCAATTACCCCTGAAATCCACACTTGTATGTTGAGGCACTCTAAGGAATTCTTGAGTTCTCCATCATGGTCTGCTTCTAGCGTTTTATTACATAGAATAATATAGAATACATTTCAAGATACTCAAAGTTTTTGGCTTATCTGAAAGTCCTCTGTTAGAGGGGCATGTTGATTTGTTTAGGATTAGAGATTGAGTCGGGATTCTAAACAGCAATGTAATTAATAAGATTTATAGTTTTAGGAGTGAACTAAATATAATTGTTTATTCATATAAGTTATAGCTAGTTTTTACATTATTGTAGCAAAGAGATAAACTTCTTGAATATTATATATGTCAACTGAGTAGTCTTAATTTTCTTAACTGATTAAAGGAAGAAAAACTTTAAGCAAACTTCAGAGTCCCCCATGTTTCTAATTAGTCTTGAAACTATAAGCAGAATCCCAATTATATTGAGAACATTCATTGAAATTTATACTTTAGCTAAAACAATAGGAGTTTTAAAAAGCAAACATTTTTTTTAGGAACCTAGAATGTGGAATGGTTATTTTAATAGTGCTTTAAAATAAAACAAAGTTTATAAAAAATAGTTTATAGTGAAAATGATGAAAGAGTATTTTTATAAATAGGAATAATACTCATCTTTTGCTTAGATAGTTAAAAGACTAAGTTTTTAAATCTGTAAAATCTTATGATATGTTGAAAATCATAAGCATCTACAGAATCTGAATATAATTTTACCTAATTTGTTATAAAGCTATAAAAATAAATTCATGGTAAAATGATAAAGATCTTGTTCTCTCCCCATTTTTCCTTTTTGCTACTCTGTCCTGTCACCATCATTAATTTGTTGACAAGCTAGTCATGAAGCCAGATCATATGTAAAGTGTGGTCAAAGAATGAAACCCAGTGGTGTCTTCTGAGGATTAGTATGTATTGGAATGATCATGCACATAAGAGAGTCTCCATAAACTTTCATGGGACAAATAAATGAATGATCATGTATATTTAGAGTCTACAGTACTTGTTCAATTTTCTGTATTCTGTTTATTTTCTGCACTACTTAAAATAACTTATTTTTATTTATTAAAAACTTAGATTGCATATTAATTAAGAAAGTAATAAATTTCAAGAAATAAAGTACTCACCAAAATAACACTCAAACTAAATATTAATTATGGCTGGGACATTCACATTATATATTGGGTTACATGTTTAAATATGTCAGGTAGTTCAGAAGACTATTGGATGTGGGATTAACTCTAGTGGAACAAAATGAAATTCAAGAGTGTTTTTTGAAAGAGAATAAATGTTATGTATTTAATTAAAAGGATTTTTTTTTCAACAAAGACTCTATTATCCAATGTCTAGGTACCATTTCTGATCACATTGAGAGAGTCTATAGAAGAGCTGGCAGCAAAAAGCTTTGGTTCGTATTAGTGTCTTTGTCATTATGTCTTATTTTTTATGTTGTCATATTTAAAAGCATAAAGATAATGGGCAATCTTAAAGATGGTTATTTATCCTAATTTTTACTTTTAAACTCCAAGGTTACGGCTGTGATTCTGTCTACTTTCTAAGGGCCTGCCTACATTCCATTGTATTGTGGCTCTCCCAAGTTATTAAAAATAATGTCTGGGAATAAGGACCTCCACAGGAACAGAACCTGGAGAGAGTATTCACTGGAATGATATGCTAATGACTCTTTTCCTACATTGCATCTCCTCTGTCCCAGCAAGGTGCTTTAGGGTCTACTTTGTATTTCATAGAAGGCCATGAAAAGAGACCAATGGTTCATTTATTCATAAGCAAAAATAATAGAAGGCAGTTCTCTCACTACTTAAGTTGAATGAATCCCAGTGATTATAGTTGCTTCATGTAAAATAACTAATATGTTCTGCAGAAGTAGTCTCCCAGGGAATGGAAAAAAAAAATAGGGCAAGATGAGATAAAATTGTTTCAGTTCACAATGGGGTAGGTATGCCTAAATGCATAGCCCTCTGTATTTTAAAGCAATTCTAGCCATTTTACTAGCAGAAGCTAATATTTTGAAAGTAAGAATACATATATTTTTTAAATGACCCATTATTATCTCATTTTGAGAAAAAAAAAATCTCAAGCTATGTCATAAGAAATTCTCTTAACCTCAATGAGCCTCAGGTTTCTAATCTCTAAAATAAGAGGATTTAACAAGACCATCTCTTAGCAGTATATCAACTCTGTGATTTATAGCAAATATACCATTCCAGTCCAAAAGAAATACTATAATAATACTCTGGCTAAATCTCAAATTTGCACTGTAAATTCTCAGCACAGTAAGACATACAAGCCAAAAGATGTTGCTTTTCAGCCAGTATATTTCAAATGTGGTCTATAGTCTACCTTTTTGCTAAGTGAACTTGTTTTTACTTTATGTTATTATTCTTGGATTTTAGATAAAGCATTAACTAGCAGGTATTTAGAGTGCTGACTCTTATGTTTAAAAGTACACACTCCTGGAAGTTTATTTACTGTATTTTCCCTTTTATGGCTTTCCACTGACACACTTAGGTTGGCGGTACGCTACGGGGCTGCCTTTACCCAGAAATTTTCTTCCTCTATAGCCCCACACATTACTACTTTTCTGGTACATGGAAAACAGGTAACCTACACAGAATGTGGAAAAACTCAAGCTGCTTGAAACGTGTGGGCTTATTTGCATTCTGAGGTTAAGTATGTCTTTGGTTTAAAATGTGTGGGTGAAAGCTTCTCTAAAAGTAAGAAGTGTTTATTTCACTAACTTTACCAATTATTGACTTAATTTTCTACTAGTCCATCTATGTTGAGATTAAGGAATATAGATACTTTTTATAGGTCAGCTTCCATGGATATCCTGAAATACAGGAAACTGTTTGAAACCTACATTTTCATCTTATTTTCTTCCTCTAAAAGTTCCACATGAATTTTACTTTTGAGGGAAAAGTGTCTTATGTATTGCGTGTGCCATGCTTTAAAAAAAATCTGTTCTCTCTAGAATCTGAGACTTTTTCGGAAATGTAAAAATAGCAATGTGTGTTCCTTCCTCCAACATTCTGGCTCTATCAAGAAAAAAAAGCTGGTATTTCATTGTATCACTTCCTGAAATCGACTACTTAGCGAGTCCCCAAATCCAGGAATTTGGTTATCTAGGCACCAAAAGAAACATTATTTAGAGTGGTTATAGGAATAGAAGACATTTAATAGTGACAGACTTAGTAATGATTTTTTTAAATTAAAGATTTTATTTATTTATTTGACAGAGAGAGATCACAAGTAGGCAGAGCAGCAGGCAAAGAGAGAGGGGGTGAAGCAGGCTCCCTGCTGAGCAGAGAGCCCAATGCGGGGCTCAATCCCAGGACCTTGAGATCATGACCTGAGCCGAAGGCTTAACCCACTGAGCCACCCAGGCGCCCCAGTAATGAATTTTTTAATGCAAAATCAGAATAGTCACTTAATTCCTCCTCCTAACTCTAATCCCCTTCAAAGGGATGGTTAGGCTCCTTTTCTTTCTTTTTAAATTGATAATGGCATGAATCATGCTGGTAGCAGAGATAAGGATGAGGGGTTCCCTCCCTAATTCTGGATGGTCCTACAGTCGGGGAGACTTCAGATATGAGGTCCAGTGTCTTGGGCTCTGTATTTCCTACAAATTATTATTTAAGGACTTAATTGTGCACATTTTCCAATCTCCCACATCAGTGCCCCCCATTCATTCACCGTCTTTTAGATTTGTCAACCTCTGGCGTGCTCTCTTCTTTGCCCCCAGGTCGGTTGTGCGCTGTGCAGCAAGTCTTTTAAGTAAAGTAGTGGACAGCCTGGCCCCATCCATTACTAATGTTTTAGTTCAGGGCAAACAGGTAAGTATCTGATTTTCAGACTCTCACTCAATCATATCCCAAAAGCTTCTGGATAAGACTCTTGCTTTTAAATCTGGAAAGCCTTAATATCCTAAGCCTCTCAGCCACATTAATGGCTCAGGCATTTCTACAGAAGGCTCCTACAGAAGCAAAACCTAGTCTTAAAGATGCACATTTACTAAGTAGACCACCCCTTTTTCCTGCTGTATCTTAGAGATGTGGTTTTCGACTCCTGTGTTGAGATCAGTGAGGCTGCTGACCCAGAAAATGCAATAATGCCAACTAAAGTACTCCAGACAGGTTTTGGATAGGCAGGGCCAAGACAGGTGAATAGGGAAGGGCTCATTTTTCCTTCTACTCCACATGAGATTCTTCTCACTCTGAGAAATGCTTTGACTCCCCAGATCTTTAACCCTTTAGGCCACCTCTTCCTATAGCTCCTTCCCTCCCACAAGGGCCAGCTCTTGTTAGCTCCTCCTCACAGAGCCGTCTCCAGTTAGCAGTGGTCCCTTTCTCCACTGGCTTCTCATGATGGACCTGCGACACTTCTCACAATCTGTCCTGGATCCCAGTTCATTTCCACGTGTCCCAGGGTAGGCTGTGAACACCAGGAAGTCAGGGCCCAGGTCTTGTCCAGGACCTGTTCCAGCATGGTGTCTGGCTTGATAAATGTGGCTTGAGTTGAGCCTGTGCATGTGGGAATGCAGAGTGGGATGTGGCTGCTCATTTTTGTTTTGTTTACCATTAGCTCTAATTACCTGGCTGAATCATCACTGGTTGGAGTGAAAACCTGTTTGCTTTCTTTCTCTTCTCTGGGAATATGTGTGCTTTATCATGCTTTCCTGACAGTTGGCCTAGGGATATAATAAGCTTTAATAATATGAAATACTTTAACCCTCCTTAATAGAATCAGCCCATTGCTCATATTTCAGGACTCTTAATTCATTAAAACTGAAATTATTTCATCTTGACATCCAGCTTAAAATGTTAGAATAGTAAATTCTTTTATCTTGTAATATTTATTAACAATGAAAAAAGTGATTGTACTAATTAAAAACTCCTGAGAAAAAGTTAAATCATTTCTCACATATGTTATTTTCTCTGTTTTCTCCAAATTAATAGTAGAATTAATAGAATTTTCATCCTCATTCATCAGCTACATAGACCAAGGTACAGGAAGTACCTTATCCATTGCTCTAACTCTCCACAGTCCTTACATCCAGCCACAGTCTCATATTGCTGCCCTGGACTGAGTTACCTCTGAGAGAAAGTAAATGGGCTTTGGGAATCTATTTTTCCTTGGATTTTATGTCTCCGTCGTATATCTGAAAATATAGTTAATTCTACTACATATGAGTATATGAGAAGATTTTGGAGATCTTTGAGGTCACGGCATCTGACACTTAGAGAGGGGTGGTTAGGGTTAGTCATGTCCATTCTGTGCATTATATGGAGGAGACTTGCAGCCTGTGATCCTGAGACTCTGCCCCCCATATCCTAGAGCCCTTGTCATGAGGCTATGGCTGGACCACTGCCTGCCAGACCAGCACATCTCTCATGGAAACATTTATAGAGCCAAGTAAGCCTGGAAGCCTGACAGCCCCATTTCAGGTGCATGAAGTCCCTGCATCTTACCACCTTACAAAAAAGAAATGAGGATAGAGCATTCAGAGTTTGCATTCACTCATTTACGAAATACTGCCCTGAGAACTGAAGTTAATACTGTTCTACAAAGTGCTTCCAAATCACCTCAAGCTCTCTGGAATGAAACAGTGGTTTAGTCATCACTGCTTCCAGAGGCAGTGATGTGCCTTCTCTTTGTTTTCTTCTTTACACACTGACATTTTAATAAAAGTAATCACACTTGGACTAACTGGTTAGTACCACTTGTGATATAATAAACCAGCATTTCTCAGTTTTCACTTCCTCATAATGTTGGGGCAAAAGACCCCGTGTTCTGCTCCCTCCCCTCATCTCAGAAAACACAAGCGCTGTTTGATATGCTTTTCATTTTCCTGCCTCTCATAATTGTGCACTATCCATGGAAGAGAGAGGGAGAGGGGTAATCAGGAGGAAGAAGGGGCTGCAGACTCTTCTGGGGGACAAGATGCCAAGAATAGAGGAGAGAGACACAAGAGTATTCCTCTTGCGAGCTTCAGCAGCACTCTGCTTTGAGTTTTTGTTGTCATTTCCCTCTGTGCTTTCTCATTTCCTAGGCCTGTGGGCAGCCTCGTTTATTCCCCTCCACAGGTGAGAGAGAGATCAACAAGTATTTTAATACTCACTAGTTGCCTAACACAATGCTGAGATAAGTTGGGGCTACACTAGAACTATATGACCTTGCATCTGCCTTTCAAAAGGTTATAGTGTTGTTAAAGAGCAAAAGTTCCACATGAGAAACCATAAAAGAAGTGAAAATATACTCTCAACTACTAAATTGTGTAGACTGTGCAATAAAACTACCCAATGTATTTTGGTTTCTCTGGGGAGTTTCTAGTACTAAAGTCATTCAGAATAATTTTCTCTTAATAGTTATTTATATTCCTTCCCTGCTTTTATCCACTCACCTTCACTCCCCTAACTGGGACCCTTACCTGCCCTTATATTTTAGACCAGACTGTGAACCATCATGAACTCCAGTGGGAGTCACGCTTTGAAAGCCATTTTAATAAATAGCAGGAACAGTTATTCTACCTAATTCCCTAGTTCACATAGAGTAATTTCAGCCTGCCAGTCATCCTGAGCCTTGAATTTTTTTCTTTTATCTTTTAGTAGCTAGGAAATTTTTGCAATAAAAATCTGCCACTTATAGGTAACTTTGGGTGCCTTTGGGCATGAAGAAGAGGTTATCTCTAATCCTTTGTCTCCGAGAGTGATTAAGAACATCATCTATTACAAGTGTAATACCCATGATGAGAGGGAGGCGGTCATTCAGCAAGAACTGGTCATCCATATTGGCTGGATCATCTCCAATAACCCTGAGTTATTCAGCGGCATGCTGAAAATTCGAATTGGGTGAGTAAAGTGCTTTGCATTTGCCTAAAGAGAATTGTTCAAGTTGTCTTCCAACAGACGTGGCCTGCCCCAGGCCTGATTGGTATCTAGGAAAGCACATCTTTCCCCAGAGTAATAGAGGCAACATCTGGTGGTTTGAAGAAATAAATACCTGTGGCCTGAAAGAATCTTCCTATTTTTTTTTTTAATTTCCATGTTAAACATAATGAAGTAACACTGTTCTCTGGTAAAATCAAACTCCAGGGATTTAAACAACTGCATCATGCTTAAAAAAACAAAAAAAACAAAAAACCACCACTAAGCGTAACACTTAAAAAAATTCCTGTAAGTAAAATGGTTAAACCTTAAGAGAAGAATGATTTTCAGTAAAACTGGGTGTCAGGAAGACACACTGGAGTAAAAATTTTTGTCCTTTTCAGAATATTCTACTGCATCCATTTTCTACCAGAATCTGATTTTTAATCAATAAAATCTTAAGTGTTCTGTTTGGAGGAGAAATTAAAAGTAAGGGTCTGTTGAACTTGAATCTTCTTAATCAAGATTTTGTGAGGCAGGCTGGTCAGGCAGGCTGACCCAGCTCTGGCATTCAGCAGAACTGAGTGAAAGTCCTGGTTGCCACTTACCAATTTAGTGACCTGGGATAAATGATTGAGCCTCTCCAGCCTCACTTTCATACCAGGCTCATTGTTTTATGTGAGATGGAATGAGAGAATATGTTTTAAAAACCTACCACAACCAAATAAAGTATAAATGTTTCTTTAATTTTTTTTAATCACATACATGATTATCTCCTAATTGTCAGAATCAAACAGTATTGAAGCATATAGAGTAATCTAATATATGGCCAGTTTTGGGGTGGGGGGTGTTCCTCTAGGGTTTAAAAAGAATTTAGAGTTTATCAGGCACAAATATATGTGAATGTGTGAGTATGAATAAGTGTATAGCTTGCTGGTAATATAATTAGATTATTAGTACCTTTTCTATTTCTGTTCTGCTTGATTCTCAATTTTTGGTAAAAAAAAATCTTAAAAATTGCTCACTTTAATTATGGATTTATTTCCTCCTTGCATTTTTTTTTCAGTTTTATTTTGTATATTTAAATTTTTTTGTCCATATTACTTTATAATTTTAACAATATATCTTCCTTTGTGCCATTTATTTTCTACTTGAATTCTTAAAAATTTTTTAATTTCAAATATCTACAAAATTATAGAGACTAATACAATAAAGCCTCTGTGCCCATACTTTCACTCAGCTTCAACAATATCATCATATGGCCAATCTTATTTCACTCATACATCCCAATTAATCACCCCACCCAAACCCCATCCAAGTTTAAAGCAAATCCATCATTTCATGTCTTCTGTAAGTACTTGAGTGTGTATCTCTAAGAGATAAGGACTTTTTAAAAACATAACCATGATACCATTACAATGCATAAAATATAACAAATTGTTTTCTGTCTGATATTATTCCTATGCCTGCTTTCTTCTGTCATTATTAGCTTAATATACTGTGTTCTCTTTACCTTTAGTGTTCTTTTTTCATTTAGTATAGATATATCTATTATATTCAGCATCTATGCTGTATTTATTTTTAATCCAATCTGACATTATCTTTTCATGGAAATATGTATTTCATATTTGTGCCATTTCTTTTCTATTTTGACTTATTCATTCCTATCATTTTGTTTTCTGTTTACTGCGCTTTTTAAAAAATTTTTTCCTTACTTCTTTGTGTTGGATTGATTTCCCTTTCATTTCTTAATTTTAATTTTGCACATGAGTATGAAGCACTTTATAAAAAACGATTGCACAGTTTTTCCTTCAAAAATTACATATAAAAAAACTAGGTGCTTATTTGGCAGTATCTGCATACCTCATGTTTCAACAATTCTCATTCTAGGAATTTAGACATTTTATAGCAGTCTTCATTTCAGTAGTGTTTGAAATAGTGAAACCTTGGGAACAGCCTAGATATCCATCAGTAGGAAATAGTTTAAATTATTATAGCCAGAGAGTAAAAAGCTGTTCAGCCATCACAAGTAACAAGAGAAAGTCCTTACTGACACTTATAAATGTCCAAGATAAATTAAGTGAAAAAATAACTAAGTTGCAAATGTATTATTCTATTTTTTTAATAAAAGAGCAATAATAATACTATACATTATGTGTATAATGCATATATGGGGAAATCTCTGAAAAATAAACATAAAATTGGTGTCCATTATTTTCTCTAGGAGATTTCTACTTTTAAGTTATATTTTTCAGTTTTATTTAAAGTTTTTTCATTTGAGGTTATTATTTTTAAACTGTTGGCCTGATTTCAATTATAGCTTATTTCAGGTGAATTTCCCAATCTTTATCTCACCTTTCTTTTGATCAAGAAATGAATTCACTCAGCACAGAACTTGACCTTAATTTTTATCCCTTAAAATTGTTCCTTTCAAAGATTTAGAGGTATTCCAAATCAGTTATAAGAACTTGGAATCATACCTTGATTTGTTCAGTCTATTTGCTCTAATATTTTTAACTCCAACCTCTTGACTACATATAAGGATACAGAAATGGGTCTTTCATGTAAGTTGTCTCGAAATGAAAGGAAATGTGATTCTCTGTATCCATACCAGGTATTAAAAGTACTCTATTGTCCCAGGCTCAGGCATTTCTCTGAATCTGATTGAGAAGCAAAGGTTATAACTTCCAAAGCACATTCTTTGTAATAAATGTTCTATACAGGAGAGCCTCTTTAAGTGATAGTCATCCTTGCAGAGGTTCAAGCAAAGCCTGAGAGTAAAAGTTAACAGTTTCCCAGGATTTTACTTCCAATACTGTGTTTTTCAGCCCGTTAGTAGTTTTTCCTTTACTGCTTATTCAGCATTTTAGGCTAATTTATGTTCTTCTAAAAACCCATTGGAATTTTCTTTTTTGAATTCAAATCTGACCTGAAATTTCTCTTCACGGAAATGAAATATGTTTAATTTATTCTAAAAATAGTTTTCTTCCTGTTTTTGTATCTGCTACTCTGTATGTTCAGTGCCTTCCATGAGAAACAATATACTCTTTTTTCCTTAAACTGTGCCACCCAAAATAAAAATGTCAGGACAGCAGCATGTGACTTAGTATTTAACGATAGCAGAAAACCTCCTAATGAAGATTTGCCATGAAACTTTAATTATTCATTGTCCTGAAACTCATCCTGGAATTAATCAGGGCATTATATTTCCACTGTGTGTATTACCAATGTCCCTGGCTGATTCATTAATGTGTATTTCCCTCTCACATGCGACTCAAAGGTTTAGCTCTAAATACTGGACATTTTCAGTTGGAGACAAATCTATTTTTTCTTAATAAGGTATAATTTATTTGAGAAATTTACTTCTGCTAAGGATAGGGACTGCATCTTATCTTCCTGTCTGTGTCAGGGTCTAGCTCACAAGCTCAATAAAATTTGACAGATTATTTAATATATAGGTTATAAGCAGGTTCAGATAGCTTGCTTGAGCCAGTGATGGGGAATCTAGGAGACAAAAAAGATAGCATGTTTCTGTGGTCATTAGATAAAGAAATAAAAGACTCTTACTTTTTTTTTTAAATTACTTCCTTTAAGTTTTTTTTGTATTTTTTAATTTAAATTCAACTAACTAACATATAGTGTATTATTAGTTTCAGAGGTAGAGTTTAGTGCTTCATCAGTTGCACATAACACCCAGCGCTCATTACATCACGTGCCCTCCTTAATGTCCATCAACGGATTACCACATTCTACCACCACCCCCCAACGGCAATCCTCCATTTGTTTCCTATGATTAAGGACTCTTTACTTTTGATAAATGTACTTAATTTGTACAAGCCATGTACTTCAGGAAATTACCAAGTTAAACAGGGTCTTGTTTATATGCAAACCCACTTAAACATGTAGAAGGTAGAAGGATATAGCACTTTTCTCCCTTCATTTATTAATGGAGTGGCATAGTTAATCACATCAGTATGGTTCAAGTTGCCTTATCATGGTACCTCCCTAAATAGCATTCCTAATAAGGATTCAAGGGCATATGCATATGAATAAAGTGTTTATTGTACTCAGAAGTTCACTATGATAAACTATTTCCACCTCTTCTTCCAACGTAACAAATATTATTTATTGATTGCCTATTATATATCATGCAATATGCTAAAATACTTCACATATATTATGTTTTAATTGATTCTAGTACCTCCATTTTAAAATCAACAAAGCTTAGATGACCTTAGTCAAACCAGTTTGTCAAAGTGGGATTCATACCCAGATCTGCCTAACTACAAAATTCTTGTTCTTTGATCCTAAGTCCTAATGTTTTCACTTATATAAAATGTTGCTGTGTTCTCAGGGAAACAGACATTGCTGTTTTCCTAAAACCTTATGACCTTTATGGTCTTTTCTACATGATTTCAAATTATGATCCATTTTGTATTCAAGTATTCATGTAGCAACTCTGATGTACATTGGCCCCAGATAGTTTTCGTCTTTTTGTTTATCACTCCTCTAATCTTGCATCAGTACTGTTTAACATACAGTGCAGGGCACACTAAGAAGCCTGAATAGTTAGAAGTTAACATAAGAAATGAGATTTTACCCCTTTATTCATCATGAGACTAAACCAATGGAGATGATGTGGAACTGATTCTAAATTAGCTCCTCGTACACTGCAAGAAATGTATAAAATACTGTAAAAGTTTAGCAGAGTAACTCTCCCAAGGTCATAAGACCACAAACTAGGATTTGAACCTAGAGTGAATATCTCCACTGTTCATGTTTCCCCAGCCCCTGTTCCAGCTCATTTGTCTATAAAATAAGGAAGCTATCCTTGCTTGGGCTTCCTCGTTGGATTGCGCAGATTCTGGATAAGGAATGTGAAGATGTTTTGTAAAACTTCAACAGTATTGCCATGACATTCAGTAATTTGAGGTCCTCTACCATGTGGCTTTTGGAGTACAGGTATATCTAGGGATATCTTTTACATGCCAGAAATCCCAAGAAGGAGGAACCTCTCCCATCCAACACCCATTCTCTCTCTCCCTTTCCCTTCTCCGCTCTTTCCCTCTCTCTCTCTCTCTATTGCAGTCCTAGGCTTGCAAAGACTCTCTGCTCCCATAAGATATGTTCACCATAGAGGTATCCCTTTCTGCCATGGTTGTTTCTTCTTGAGGACCCAATGCAGTGATCCCCAAGCATTTCATACAAAAACCTTAAACTCAGAATCCCTTTTGGATATACTTTGTTGCCATGTGACTTGGTCTCATGCCACCATCACTTGATATCCCTCATGAAATACTTGGTAGACCCTATACCTGTGCCCATAGTGCTCTTCAGCCACATTAACAGAAAATTTTTGGAACCTTGTTTCTATTCTAGGGATATCAGACAACTTTAGAGAAGTACTTTTAGCGTGTCTATGGGGCTTGTGATAGTGTTCTTCTGAAAAGGAAAAAGATATTTTTGTATCTTTTAAATATGTTTTTATTGTACTTTATCCTTAAATCAATTTTACTCAAACCTCAGCTCCCTAAGTTAATGGCTTCCTTGCATGTTAGTTTACTGCCGGCTGCAGAAACATACTTGTATGTTTCTTTACAATAATTTACCTTAAGTTAGTCCCTAGAAGGTTTTAGTTTGTTTAATGATGAGCAAATTATTCATTCACAGGGTCCTTGAATGTCAAATTGCTTATAAACTGTTAAACTTGTTGCTCCTCTAAGTCACCCCTTTCTGTATTATAGTGATTCCAGCATGATTTTAAAAGAAAGGGGAATGTTATGGAAAATACATTTTTTTTTACTTCCTTAAAGGTTAAAGCATTTCAGACTCTTTCATATCTAACTTTTTACTATTGTTTCTCTTGTTGATTATGAATAAAGAGATTGATAGTTCAGTCAGCTTTTAACACCATCTTCTGCCTGAAATGCCGACATTCACTAGGCTGCATGCCCATAAGAAATAGGAACATTTATTTTAGTCATGGTACATTTATCCAGAATTCCTCTGTACTACGTGTACTTTTATCTCTCTGTTTTAACCTTTCTTGCTGAGGTTTTTGGGTTTTTAAAATTTATTTATTTATATCACCCACTGCCTCATTGCTTTAAATCAATGCTACCATGTTTCTTTTCTCTTTTTTCCAAGGTTAATTCTGCCATTGCAGTTTCTCAACATTACTGCTATCAGGTACTCCTGTGAACAAAATTAACCTGCTCACAGGAATGGTATTCTAGTCTGATAATGATTTGATTTGCTGTCTCATTATTGATTTGTGCTCTAGCTTTCATGTTGAAATAGATCAAGTTCCTGACAGGCCCATTACTGTAAAGACCTCCAATCAACTGCTTTCTGCTCTAGGTCTGTCAGTCAGGCTGTAGTGGGAGATAACCCCTGAGGATATATGTTATCAAGCCTTTTTCATCTCTGCTTTTCATACTGCCAGGACATCCTCTGTAAGCAATTATGCATCAGACATGTCTTGTCTTCTGATGCCCACAACTCGGTCTGTGGATCATACATCTGATGCTTAGAGAAGGCCATTGATGTCATAGCTACTAGACTGTAACATTGCTTATGCAGTAAAGGAAAGAAGAGATAATTAGAGGTCTGGGTTCATTAGCATGGCTTGATACTCATTCAGAGGTCTCTGTTTTTGACATTTTATATTTATATGAAGTGAGGAAATGAGATGATGGAACTCTCCTACCTCTGTTCTGATAATGTCAGGGGTAGAGTGAATGAGTCATTGTTCTCCAGTTACCAGACAGGAAGCTCAGTTTGCCTTATCAAATTATCACCCTCTCTGTATTAATATCAATCAAGTGTCTTCCTGTGCAATTTTCCCATCTCCTCTTATATGGCTTAGTAAATGCTTGCAGAGAGTTATACATTCACTTGTTTAACAGCAAACTTGGCAGACACTTCTTAGTATCTTCAAATTGGCTCAAAATGATTATTTTTAAAGTTGTGTCTTGCTATGAATCAGAGACATGTTTTCAGAAAATGTCAGCTGTCCTCATTTACCAGTGATGTCAGATTTCCATGTACTTTGTAGTATATTTCACTCCTTGATTGGGGCATGTTAGAAAGAAAAATACCAATATATACACAATATGTTTACTAACCTCACGAGAGAATTTTTAGAAGGATAATGTTATCCCTAGGACTATATACTATATAGGGATACTCTCTACCTTTTCATACTTCTCCAGTAGTGCTGAAGAATTCATTGTCCTCAAGTCAAATCTTGGCACACATGAAGGTTGTTCTGGTCAGTTGTGTGTATATGCCACTCTCTCATTTGCTTATTGGCAAGTAGAGCATATCCTGGGTTCTTTAGACAGACTGACTCTATACAGATGTGGTCCAACGATAACCTTCATTCTTTTGACCTTCCACATTTGCTTGCTTGCTTTTTCTTTCCCAATTTTGCATTAACTGCTTCTACATTATAATGTCAAATCAGATTTGATGACTTTGTCAGAGGGAATGAGGCTAAGAAGTGAGATGTTCTCATGCAAAGGAATTAATGCCCTTTTATATTAGTAGTTCTAAAAATGGATTAAATGTCTTTGAATTTTTTAACTGTGTCTCTCACTTGGCAATTTACATTCTCTGTCTCTGACTGTTGTATAGTAGTTTATGTCTAAGACTTTTTCTGTTGTTTAGTCCTTTGAAGAAATTCAAGCTAAATAGATTAGTTTGGCCAATATTTTTGAATGAATAAATGTATTTTAATAATTTGGCTGATAAGTTATATTAATTGTGCTAGAGTGAATGAAAAACAGCCACCTTCTTTCTTTGGTGACTGTTGAGTATAATGTTTTCTGTAATTTGGCTCACAGAACTGCTGAGATTTTGTGAACAGAAGGAAAAAACCCTAGGGGAAGTTTTTAGATCTCCAACTATCTTTGTTTATGGTACTAAAGATTTGAAAAGGTAAATATGATAAATAATGTTCAGTTTTAATAATTCAAGTTTTAGAGGACTTTAGAAGGTTAGTGTTTTGAAAATTTTAAAGTTATTTATTTTAGAAGGGGACACGTCCTGAACTTAAGTGGATATGGCCCTTGCTTAAGTAACTCCAAGACTTCAGTGTAAAAGTTGTATTACCTTTCTCCAGCCTGAATATCAGAGGTCAAATAAAAGAAGTTTGTTAACATTTTTCATGACTCTATAATTTCAAAAGCTTTTTAACATACATTGTCTTATATATTCCTCAAAATAATTCCATAAAATGAGCTGAACGAGTAATATTCCCATTTGAAAAATAATTTGCCAGTGGGACACAGTTGGTGAGTGACAGAATTGATATTTAAGCCCATGTTTATTATTTTTGCTTTTCATCATAAATAGACTAAATGTTTAATAATAGAATAATTTTGTAAATCCCCACATGTCCATAATTTAAATGGGTATAGGCAATTGTTAGCAATTTACATTTGCCTTGCTTCTTCTTCTTCTTTTTTTTTTTGGCTGTAGATTATAAAGCAAATTCCAGACATTTTTGCTTTTACTCCTCAATATTTAAATAAGTATATATATCTTAAAAAGTACATTTTCTCAATAATCACAATGCCATTATCACATCCAACAAAATTAGCAATAATTCCTTAATATCACCTAATACCCAGTTCCTTTACATATTTTTATGATTGTCCTCAAAATAACTTAAAAAAAAATTGGGATCCCAAACAAGGCCCACACATGGCATTTGTTGTTATGTCTCTTCAATCACTTTTAATCTAGAATAAGACCCCTTAACCCAGACTTTACTTTTCATGCCATTGACTTGTTGAGACCAAAAGGCAGGTCTTCAGATTTTTGATTTGATGGTCTTTCTTTTACAAAGTTGCCTCAAATGTAAATGTGAAATATTAAAGAAAGAAAATAATAGACTATTATAACCTATAAAATTAAAACGTTTTTTATTTAAAGAGAGGTCCATGGAGCAGTTTATTATAACTGAAATGTCATTTTAACAGGTGATTTCATAAGCAACTTTAACATCACAGCATCCAAAGTTATTATATTCTTGTGGCTTTTAAGCTGATATAACATTTTTACTAAATACAGTTCATAATAATGAGGATGAAGATAACATATTTTAGTCCAGCTTTTCTTTTCAACCAATTAGAGAAATAAAAATAGTAAATCTTAATTCAGTCACATGTTCTGTTGTTTTGTTTATTTTTTTGTTTGCAAATGCTTTGTCATCTTTATTATTCTTACCAGTGAGCTACTATTAAATATTTATTATGCACTATCAACAGAAATAGTAGTAAGAATATATATTTTAAATTATTATGTTCTGTCCTTATAAATCTCTCATGCATCTCAGTTAAATTCCTATCTTCCAGAAATGACAACAACAAAGAATACGTGAGAGGATAGGAAAAAGAACTGAGAGTTGCCTCAGCAGATGGCAGTAAGATTAGAGCAGTCAAAGAATAGGGGCATTTGCTTTGTGGCCTGTGGGCTGGCCCAGCAGGCTGGGACATATGCCAGGCTGATATCACCTGGGCTCAACTGGGAATGGTTCACAGTTTTCTTATTCTTTCCCTCTGAGAGACATTAAAGGTATCCCGTGAGGATGCATCAGTGTTGTTTTGCAAAGCATCTTTGGCAGAAAGGACTTTAATCTTTTGGTTATTTCCACCCAACTTTTTCATCCTCTGTACCTGCAATTATTCAGGACAAAGATAATGACATATTTGAGTGCAGTCACTTAGGCACTTTAAATCTTCACTGCTGTAACTAGACATTTCTTCCAGTGGTTTGGCTACACAGCTTCCCTTTGGGAGACAAAGTAGCATGGGTGAATGAAGGCACATTCTTTCTAGTTGCTGAGCTGCACTGTCTCTGTTTGTTATTCAGTGTTCACTGAAGGATTTAAGGATAAAGCTTGGGAATCTGCTGTGTAAAACTAATTCCTTAGCTTTTCCTAATGGTGTGTAGAGTTCTGGTCCCCTAAGGCACAGTATTATTTCCATGGTTTTCTTTGGTTTGCATAACTGGTTTATCTGAGTTCTTTCCTCAGAATATAGTAAATGAAAGAAATGAGACGAAAGTATAAAAATACTTAAAGCTTCTTAAATCAAAAAGTGAAATAATTTACATATAAAATAATTAAATATTTTACCTTGGAAAATACAAGGGACACAAGTAGTACTCCAGTTGCCTAAGTAATGACATTAAAGCTTCTTCTGCAATAAAAGTAATTATTTTATGAACAGCATTTATCTATTAAAGAATAGATTCTTTAAGAATAGGTACATGAACAGCATTTAAATATCTGTAAAGGAGGGATGCCTAGGTGGCTCAGTTGTTAAGGGTGTGCCTTCGACTCAGATCACAATCCCAGTGGGGTCCTGGCATGGAGTCCTGCATTGGGCTCCCTGCTCAGCGGGGAGTCTGCTTCACCCTCTCCCTCTGCCTGCTGCTCCCTCTGCTTGTGCTCTCTCTCTCTCTGTCAAATAAATACATAAATAAGTAAAATCTTTAAAAAATATATCTGTAAAGGATATTCTTCTGAAATCTATTGGTTAAAGTACATTCTCTAATATACTCATATGATTGAGTTATAACTAACTATGTTCTTGTATCTCAAAAGAAGATACTCCTCTGTCCCCTCCAATCACAAGGGAATGACTACAAAGTAAAAGAAATAGGTGTAAGTGCTTACCCTTCCTGGGAAAGGAACATTTATGTAATAGCATATCTCAGCCCATTTCCAATTCCAATGAATTGTTTCTATCCTACTTGTTTTTTGCATATATCTATTATTATGAAAATAATAGTGTAGCAGCTATTATATACTGTATACTTTCATACCAAATTGGTAGAACCTCATTTAAGAAGAACCTAAGTCCTTACCTGTTTTCATGTTTACTACCTAACTTCACGTGCAAGAGCAGGGGTCTTTTTAAAGAATCTGATCATGTCATATAATCTTGATAGAAGTAATTATATCAATGGTTCAGAAAATTCAGATGGCTTTTTCTTCATTCACCTTTAAATGGGTCAGTGCTGTTAAGGGTATTGCTGTAAAAAGCACAAGGTGATTTTATTTCAAGAGTTATTGATTCATGCTTTTCCTGTTTTGTTTTAGGTGGATCATCCATGCTATGGAGTATGAATTACAGATCCGTGGTGGAGACAAGCCAGCCAGAGACTTGTATCAGCTGTCACCTAGTGAAGTTAAACAACTTCTGTTGGATATTCTCCAGCCTCAACAGAATGGAGGGTAATGAAGACCTGTTGTTTCCTCTAGGACACTCTGGATTTATAGTAATATTATACTTTGATATATATATGAAATTAATAAGATGGTAATAAATAAAATGCAGCAGAGTATCAGAGGTCACCCTATGAGGTAGATAGTGTATACAAAGATACTAACAAAAAGGTCTATCTTCACTTGTGATTTTGTGTTGATTTTAGTTTTTTACTCTTTTCAGGTATAGTTTATCAGTGTTTCTTAATTTTTATTATTTTGTATAGAATGTAAAACTTCATACTGTGTTGATCAGTTCACTTTCTGAATCTTTGTAGCACTTACCATCTCCTCCCAATGTTTTGGGATAAAGATATGAGTTTGGTAATGTTATTTGAATAAGTTACCTGTGACTGTCTCCCTAAGTAAACTATAAACTTATTCAGGCTAAACCATTTTGTAGACATAACTTGTGCTAAGCTTAGAATAAGAGCAAAACAAATACTTGTCAAATGCATCAAATTGAAGAATATTTTATTATAGAAAGAGATTTAATATAATTATTTAGGCAAGCATTTATTAGCACTATTTGTGTGCCTGATATTTTCTAAGGTGGTATTTATATCTTTAGAAAAGAAGTCTTCAACAAAAGTAGATCTGAGCAAATGGGAAGATACCTTTGTTCTTAAAGAGGAACACACAACATTATAAAGATATCAGTTATAAACCCTACACCTAAAGGAGCTGGAAAAAGAACAGCAAATAAATCCTAAATCCATCAGGAGAAGAGAAATCATAAAGATCAGAGCAGAAATCAATGAAATAGAAACCAAAAGAACAGAAGAACAGATCAACAAAACTAGGAGCTGGTTCTTTGAAAGAATTAGTAAGATTGATAAAGCCCTGGCAAGACTTATTGAAAACAAAAGAGAAGGGACCCAAATTAATAAAGTCATGAATGAAAGAAGAGAGATCACAACCAACACCAAAGAAATGCAAACAATTATAAGAACACATTATGAGCAATATATGCCAGCAAATTAGACAATCTGGAAGAAATGAATGCATTACAGAGATGTATAAACTACCAAAACTGAACTAGGAAGAAATAGAAAACCTGAATAGACCCATAACCAGTAAGGAAATTGAAGCAGTCATCAAAAATCTCCCAACAAACAAGAGCTCAGGGCCCAATGGCTTCTCAGGGGAATTCTATCAAACATTTAAAGAAGAATTAATACCTACCCGTTCTCCTGAAACTGTTCCAAAAAAATAGAAATGGAAGGAAAACATCCTAACTCATTTTATGAGGCCAGCATTACCTTGATCCCAAAACCAGACAAAGAGCCTAACTAAAAGGAGAATTACAGACCAATATCCTTCATGAACACAGATAAAAAAAATTCTCATCAAAATACTAGCCAATAGCACCCAACCATACATTAAAAGGATTATTCACCACGACCAAGTGGTATTTATTCCTGGGCTGCAAGGTTGGTTCAACATCTGCAAATCAATCAATGTGATACAATACATTAGTAAAAGAGAGAACAAGAACCATATGATACTCTCCATAGATGCTGAAAAAGCATTTGAAAAAAGTACAGCATCCTTTCTTGATCAAAAGTCTTCAAAGTGTAGGGATAGAGGATACATACCTCAATATCATCAAAGCCATCTATGAAAAACCCACAGCGAATATCATTCTCAATGGGGAAAAACAGAGAGTTTTTCCCCTAAGGTCAGGAACACAGCAGGGATGTCCACTATCATCACTCCTATTCAACATAGGACAGAAATTAAAGGCATCTGAATTGGCAAAGAAGTCAAGCTCTCACTCTTTGTAGATGATATGATACTTTACATGGAAAACCCAAAAGACTCCACTCCCAAAATGCTAGAACTCATACAGGAATTCAGTAAAGTGTCAGGATATAAAACCAATGCATAGAAATCAGTTGCATTTTATACACCAACAGCATGACAGAAGAAAGTAATTAAAGAGTCGATCCCATTTACATTTGCACCCAGAACCATAAGATACCTAGGAATAAACCTAACCAAAGAGGCAAAGAATCTGTACTCAGAAAACTATAAAGTACTCATGAAAGAAATTGAGGAAGATAAAAAGAAATGGAAAAATGTTCTATCCTCATGGATTGGAAGAACAAGTATTGTGAAAATGTCTATGCTACCTAAAGCAATCTACACATTTAATGCAATCTCTATCAAAATACCAAGAATTTTTTTCAAAGAAATGGAAAAAATAATCCTAAAATTTATTTGGAACCAGAAAAGACCCCAAATAGCTAGAGGAATGTTGAAAAAAGAAAGCCAAAGTTAGTGGCATCACAATTCCAGACTTCAAGCTCTATTACAAAGCTGTAATCATCAAATATGGCACAAAAACAGACACACAGAGCAATGGAAAAGAATAGAGAGACCAGAAATAGACCCTCAACTCTATGGTCAATTAATCTTCGACAAAGCAGGAAAGAATGTCCAATGGAAAAAAGACAGTCTCTTCAACAAATGGTGTTGGGAAAATTGGACAGCCACATGCAGAAGAATGAACTGGACCACTTCCTTACACCACACACAAAAATAGACTCAAATGGATGAAAGACCTCAATGTGAGACCAGAATCTGTCCACATCCTTGAGGAGAACACAGGCAGCAACCTCTTTGACCTCAGTTGCAGCAACTTCTTCCTAGAAACATCAAAAGCAAGGGAAGCAAAGGCAAAAGAAGAACTATTGGGACTTCATCAAGATTAAAAAAAAAAAAAAGCTTTTGCACAGCAAAGGAAACAGCAAGACCGAAAGACAACTGACAAAAAATATCTAAAGGTATTTGCAAATGACATATGAGATAAAGGGCTAGTATCCAGAATCTAAAAAGAATTTGTTTAACACCCAAAGAATTAAATAATCCAGACATGAATTGGGCAGAAGACATGAACAGACATTTCTGCAAAGAAGATATCCAGATAGCCAACAGACACATGAAAAAGTGCTCAACACTCCTTGGCATCAGGGAAATACAAATCAAAACCACAATGAGATACCACCTCACACCAGTCAGAATGGCTAAAATTAACAAGGCAGGACATGACAGATGTTGGCAAGATGTGGAGAAAGGGGAATGCTCTTACACAGTGGGAATGCAAGCTGGTACAGCCCCTCTGGAAAGCTGTATGGAGGTTCCCCCAAAAGTTGAAAATAGTGCTACCCTATGACTCAGCAATTGCACTACTGGGTATTTACCCCGAAGATACAAATACAGTGATTCAAAGGGGCACATGCACCCTAATGTTTATAGCAGCAATGTCTACAATAGCCAAACTATGGAAAGAGCCTAAATGTCCATCAACAGATGAATGGATGAAGAATATGTGATACACACACACACACACACACACACACTTGAATAATATGCAGCCATCAAAAATGAAGTCTTGCCCTTTGTAACAATGTGGATAGAACTAGAGGGTGTTATACTAAGTGAAGTAAGTCCATCAGAGAAAGACAATTATCATATGATCTCACTGATATGAGGAATTTAAAAAACAAGACAGAGTGTCATAGGGGAAGGGAGGGAAAAATGAAACAGGACAAAAGCAGAGAATGAGACAAACCATAAAAGACCCTTAATCTCAGTTGGGGTGAGTTGGTGATGGACATTGGGGAGGGTATGTACTATGGTGAGTGCCATGAATTGTGTAAGACCGATGAATCACAGACCCGTATCCCTGAAACAAATAATACATTATATGTTAATTTAAAAAATGATATCAGTTATAAATGTAATACAGTACCAAAAAAATTCCAACAAGCTATTTATGGAGTTAGACAAATTAATACTAAACTTCATATGGAGAAGCAAACATGCAAGAATAACCAGAACAACATAAAAGAAGGACTTGCCCTAACAGACAGTGAAATGTACTATAGAGCCTCTAGGATAAAAAGTGTGATGCGGGCACATGAACACATAAATAGGCCAGCTGAACAGAATGGAAAGTCCAGAAATAGACCTTCAACCCATATGGAAAGTTAATGCTTGATAGAGGTGACAGACATCTCATGTCACTGGGTTAAGGGTGAAGATTAATTATAAATAGTGGTGGGACAACTGGATAGCCATTTAGGAAAAGATAAAGTCAAATCCATACTTTATACTGTACATAAGAATAAAATCCACAAATAGATTTTCTATCTAAATGTAAAAAATGAAACCACACCAGCGGTAAAAGAAGACATACCACTTTAACCTCAGTATGACAAAGGCTTTCTAACTAGGGCTCAACTCTAGGGGTATTTAAAAGATTAGTAAGACTATATAAAAATTTAAAACATCATTTTGCATGGCGGAAAATAGATAATCTCAGAAGACAGCTGAGAAACTGGAACAAAACATAGGCTATAAAGGGCTACTATGCAAGAATTCTTAAAAACTCAGAGACAAAGAACCAAAAACCCAAGAGAAAAATGGGGAAAAATATGACTAATCTATTTATTTAAAACATAAAAAAACAGACCTTAGATTGAAAAGATGCTTAAACTAACTCATAATTAGAGAAATGTAAATTAAAACGTTGGGATACCATTTCTCATCTATCAGACAGACTGGCAAAAGTTAGGCAGTATGACAAACATTTGCTGGGGCTGTAGGGAAACAGACACTACTAATTCCAATTAGCAAGGGTAGATGGAATGATTGAATAGGAAAGTCACCATTAGAGAAATACAGTAGTAACAGTTGTTGCAGGCAAAAACCATCATGGATGCTAAATTTAGTGGATGGAAATATGATGAGAAATGAAAAATTTGCTTAATTCAAAAGTATTTCACTCAAGATACTTTTTAATTGCAAAAGGAAAAATATTAACTTTATAGTGAGGGAACCCAGTAGACTCCACCTTAATCAAATGATCAAGGTTAGCATCCCAGAATAAGACACATCAGTATCATGTACTCCCTAATATGATATACCAAAAAGTACAATCACTTCTGGGTATTCTTGCCAAAAATGCATAATCTAAGTCTAAACATGAGAAAATATCAGATAAACCCAAACTGAGGTGCATTCTGCAAAATAACTGACATTTCCAAAATGTTAAATTCATTGGAGATGAAAGAAGATTGAGGAGCTGTCACAGATTGGAAGAGCCTACCTAAGGAGTCTTGGAAACCAGATGCAGTGTGGGGTCCTGGATTGGACCCACAACCAAAACAAGGACATTAGTGGTAAAATGACATAATATGAATAAGGTCCATAACTAATAATATTGTGTCAGCATTCATTTCCTGGTTTCGAGTATTTTTATGTAAGATAACAGAAGTAGGAGAAACTGAGTATATAGGAGCTTCGTGAATTGTGACTACTAAGTCTAAAATTTTTTTAAATAAAAAGCCAAAAAATAAAGAGAGGTCCTCAAAAATAATGCATCTCCATTGTGAGTTTTCATGTATTTCTACTTTCTTTGTTGTTCTAAGCAAACTTTTCCCTTTTATAATACTAACAATGACTTTATAGAACTCTGAAAACATCTTTTTTTTTTCTTATTGCCAAACAAAGGGAATAGGAAAAAAATCAAAAGCAGAGTACTGGGTATTCAGTTTTGCACCCTCATTATCCAAAGTAAAACATCACCAAGAAACCCCTACCCCTTTGGCCTTCTCTTTGGCGTAGCACTGAACCCAGCCACACAAGACTGGGTCTACCAAAAACGACAACAACAACAAAACCAAAACAAACAAAACCAACAACAACAACCAAAAAACAAAAAAAAACACACACACAAAAAAACAAAAAAATTAAAACCTGCCATCCAAAAAGGATACCTCACTCATTTATGCAGTTTTAAAACTTAATTGGTCCTCTTTTATCGGAACAAAAATGTCTTTTTCATTATACTGTCTCCTGCATAGCTATTTTCCTACCTAGAAATATTGTTGGTCACATGCTTACCTTGTGGTTGATGGTATATTTCATTCAGTACTTGTTTCAGTATCAAGTATAAAAAATACATATTTGTTCCTATCTATAGCTTTTGGAAGAATATACTGCTATGTCGTTTGTGTATTCTTTTCAAATTATGCAAATTCTGCATCTTTAGCAGTTTGTGAAGGAGTATTATATCTCTAAGATATAATACTTAATCCATGAAAATAAAAGATCTAGAATTTTGAATTCTTACAATGGTATGATTATTATAACATGTATGATCATGTAGATGATTTTTCAGCACTAGTACTTTGGCCATATTTAAATAGAAAAATAAATCAAAGGTTTTAGGTATAAGGTTTAAAACAAGGTCATTTCATTAGGTACATAATACTTTTTTGAGCCTTCATTACTTACCAAATTTTTATTAAGCATCTTTCTGGAAGAGTGTATAGGAGTGATCAAACCTTACAATATCCAAGCTTTCATGAAGTTTATATTTTATTGTATGTAAGGACCACATGAAATTATTTTGAAATTGGCTGCTTCTGTGTTTTTAAATGGAGCTGCTTCACATATTAGGAAGTCCTTTGATCACATAGTGAGCAACCTTATAACTTACTAGAGAATATTGTTTTGCCTATTAAATTTTTAAAATCTTGGGGATTTTCTCCTTTCCTGCAAGCTCTGTTTTCACCATGAAATATTTAGTAACCCCTGTAACACATGGTAGGTATGCATCATTGATGGATTTTGGTTTTTGTTGCTCACCCTATTGAAACAATTAATCTGTATTGAAAGTTCAGCTCTCTATGAGAACAACCTTGCTTTTCAGCTCTGAGGCATTTTCTTTTGGTCTACAGATGTTGGCTGAACAGGCGTCAGATTGATGGGTCTTTGAATAGAACTCCTGCTGGGTTCTATGACCGAGTATGGCAGATCCTGGAGCGCACGCCCAATGGTATCATTGTAGCTGGGAAGCATTTGCCACAGGTATAGTCTCACTGTATTTGTGTCATTTAAGGGTACCTAAGGGAGTAGGGAATTCTTTCCCCCTCTGCATTGTCAACAACCTTTCTCCTTATTCCATTTTCTAAGAGTATTTAAAGGAAGGGTATCAAGATACCTGAAGGGTAGAACTACTAAAAAATAAGATAACTAATCAGTTGGGCTAGAAATTTTTTCCCCCAGTTTGAATTACTTTAAGTTTTTAATTTTAGTGCCCCTCTATACAAAAGCTTTGCTTTTTCCATTTCCATTAAGCAAAATGGATATTTTGTTTAAAAGTTGTATTTAATAAAAAAACTAATGATGTACTACTGTATGGTGACTAACATAATAAAAAATTTAAAAATATTTTTTGTATTATTATATTTCATATGTTTCAGGGAAGCTCTGTGTTTAAAAGAACCATATGTCTAAACCTTTTGCCAAGCAGCTTTCCTTCTTTTGTTTATTTATTAGTGAAAGTTAGGCTTTCTTATGTTGGCATAACTATGAATGCTGGCGTTCCTTTACCACCAAGTGATAGTGAGCCAGTGCTGGAGAACCTCACAAAGAATAAAACATACATTCAAAAGACAGAACTGAATCAGACCAAAAAAACAAAGTGACTTAGTAATGCTGTGGAAAGGGAAATGACTGAATTTTGGTGAATGTAAAAATTGTAATAACTTTTTAGATAATAAAAAATCACTTAATTTACTCAAGATATAAACTTAGCTTTGATCCAAATAAATTAGGGTTCCCTCCTTCAGATGGCTTCCCAAGTTATATAAACTGGCTTGCTTCTTTGATTTGGTTATTTTATTTAATACTGACATCTAACTCATGTGACCAAACAAGAATAACCAGGCCTTTTGGAAATGGAATACTGTATTTGTTTTTTGTGTTGAAATGTCAACCAAATTACTTTTGATGAAGTTACTTATTCGAATATAGTATTCTTAAATACACATACCCACACCTATTTTGTTTATATGTACACAGTATTTCTGGAAGGACCCACAAGACACTGGTAGCATTCTTTTCTTTGCCTTGGGGAAGAGAACTGTGGTTTGAGGGCACAGGGTGGGCTTTTCACTGAAAACCTTTTTTAGCTATTCAAATTTAACTAGGTAAATCTATTACTTATTTTTAAAAATGAATAAGAACTGTTAAAATTATTCTTTATACTAGTCACAAACTGTTGAGTGGTTGTATTTGGTTATGAATATAGGGGCTCTGTCCCTCTTCCACATGCTCTGTGACCCTCGTATGAGGCAGCACTATCTCCTGTGAGCATAGAACAGGACTCCATTATTCCTGCTCTGCTTATGCTAGGCCTCATGTCTGCACACAGTGGACTATGGCAATATTTTGTTAGCTTATTCCCCAGGCCCTGCAAATAGCTACCAGATTTTCATTTAATTGTGTGATTGCCCAGGCCACTTACATTTTGTATCCTCTCTTTGCTAACAAAAATAACAGTAGATGCATGTTAAGTATTTTTACATGCCAGGCACTTTTCTAAGTGCTCCTTTAATCCTCACAAAATGTTCTTTTGAGGTGGGTACCTTATTATTCTCACTTGACAGATGAGGAAACTGAGGCATAGCTAAGTGGTTTTCCCAAGGTCATATATCTAGGAAGTAGTTGACCCTGAGTGTGACACATATCCCCTTCCCTATCCCTGGTAATTTGACTTAGCCTTTTGTCTTAACTTCTCTGCTATATTGCCTACCCCACGTTCTTCCATAGAGTGGGAAGTAGAGCAAGCTTGATGTGCCTTCTCTAGGTTTATCATAGTTGCACAATAGCCAGGTTGACTTTTCAAATGAAATCTGTTCAAAGGAAATTGATATGAAACCATGGCAGGGTTTTTCTTTCTTTCTGCAGCCCTACTAATCTCATTGCTAGACATCTAAAGAGTTATAATTACTGTTTTTAGCAACTGGGCTCACTTTCCCCAAACTAGGTACTGCCTGTAAACATTAATAATATGTTAGATTGTACTGAATATAGGATACAATAGATGAACCATATCAAATTATAGAGGTTGAACAAGTTTGCTGTCATTTGATTTCAAGGGGACATTCCTGCTGGGTCCCATTAAAAATAGTAAGTAGATACACATTGTTCTAAGGCTATGATTAAGTTCACTGTAAATCATCATTGAGGTGGAAGCAAATAAATATGACTCATCATTTCTGCATCTCTGGTAATAAGTCTGGTGACTCCATCTGCTTTCCACCATTCAAACCTAAGATTTAGAGTCTTCTCTTCAATCCTTTGAGGGTTAGCCATCATGCCCAGATTTGGATTTGCATTTGAATTTGAGTTTATTTGCTGCTTTCATTTGGTTTGTGAAAATGTTTGTGAAAAGACTATGCAGTACTCTTGTCTTAAATGAAGTAGAAAAGGTAGAGTAAATTATTTTAGTTTTGCTTTTTTTCCTGTGTTTTCTTGCAATTTCTACATGAAATTTTTTTCTGCTTATTTGTATGCATTTTTATGCTGCCAGCTCAGAAAGGACCTGCCACAGAAATGATGTAAATGCAGTATCAGGTGACTTACATGCTAAAGTCTGACAGCAAGCATAACTTCTTGTGTTAATTCTAAAAGCAATATGTACTCTATTTGTTGTCTCAATTTTTCACTGTTCCTTTTGTGTGTTGAAGTGGATTTCCAAATAGTCTCTTTCCCTTAACATTTGTATAGTGAAGATAACTACTAAAAACAGGAGGTTTAATATATCACAATAGTCAGCTGGTTGGCTTCAGTGGTTTGACATATATAAAATCCAGTCATATAGCTGAAAATGCTCCCTGAGGTTTTATAAAACCTGAAAAAGGTTATTGATTAGAAAATGAAATTCCTCTATTAAGTGGGAACCACAGTATAACAATGCAGCATGTTAATATTGGGTTATTTTTTTCAGCAACCAACCCTGTCAGATATGACCATGTATGAGATGAATTTCTCTCTCCTTGTTGAAGACATGTTGGGAAATATTGACCAGCCAAAGTACAGACAGATTGTTGTGGAGGTTTGTATCTAGAAATGCAGATTGCTTAAAAAGTGCTTTCTGTCTGTTCTCTGAACGCTAACATAAAGGACATTGCTCAAGAGAGACCAGGAAATCCACTCTTTACCTAACCTGGATCTCACTAGTTGAGTCTTAAGACAATATAGCCATCCTTGACCCAAACCAAGGTACATAAATAATTCAAACATCTTAAATCCTTCAGTGTGGAAAGACTACCCAGCTTTTTCAGTCACCCCTCAATGGCAAGTGCATTAACATGCATTAACCTAAAAAACAGAGGAAGTGGCTTTTTCCTGTTTGCTTTAATTTCAATTTTTTCTATTTATAGAAATAACACATGACTATTATAGAAAGTTTTAATAGTTTAGAAAATTATAGAAAAGAAAGTGGAAAAATTTCTCCATACCCACTAGCAGTAGATCATCAGTGTTGATATTTTGAGGGACATCATTCCAAACACTTCTCTGAACCTCTAGAGAAGACATGTAATTTTGTGGTGTATCATTTTATATAAAGTTAAATGCTAAAATATACACACACGTGCATGGTGTATACACGTGCTCTTTTGCCATTTTAAAACATTATGCCAAATATGGAGAGGATCCCCATAATGAATGGATTTAACATGTAGTGCATCTTCACTTTGTCTCTTTCCTTGGGGATGACTCCATCAGATTGTGCTTCTTGTGGGTGGGTAATATGTTTGGGTGAGGCAGAAGCTCTCAGTAAGTGCTGGATCTGGCACCTGAGATCCAGTCAGAGTTGAGTGAGATTCAGTCGTACCTCAGCTGTGCCAGGATTTAGAGACAATATCAGCCAGTTGCATAGCATGTGGGAATGAGGCAGCCTAGGGTCAGGAAGAGATGGGATTATTGGAAGGGTGAATGCCTTTCTTAGCTGTTAGCCATTCAGAGTGTAGTGCCCAGCATTTAGGACCTACAATGGACATGGAGGTCCTTCTTGTTGAGCAAGTGAGGGTCCCCTTGCAGAAGAAATTTTTCTTTATAACTAGAGCAAAACTTCAATTCTCCTGGCTAAAGCCATCTCCAAGGTCTCCCACGTTGTGACACCTGGATTTTTTCTGGAAGTGTTTCCTTTGTTTTTTTGTTGTTGTTGTTGTTTTTTGTTGTTTTTTTTTCCACGTTCTATTTTGGAAGCATTTAGAGAAAGTACAGTCAGGAAGATTCCCAAACTGGGAATTATGAAGTCTTTTTTCCTGTTTCATGTACAAAGAAGGAGTCATAATTATCGTCAGTAAGTCTTTACTAAGCATTGTATACTCAGACACAATCTTTGTGTCTAGCAGTTTGTCATCTAAAGTGGAAGTTACTACTTAGGTCAAATGTATGAGATAGCCAAACAATAGGATGATGCATTAAACTAAGATATGCAGACCAAGTAGTACTCAGACCATAAAGAGATCAGAGTTGGGTGTATTTTTTAAAACATAACCATTACCTGAGAAATACTATAATGTCACAGAATTATACTCATTTTGGAGTCCTGGGCTCCAAGTCATTTGATCATGAGCCTAGATCCGGAGTCTCCATTGAACTCACCTGCCTTCTTTAGCTTTGTTGACTACCACCTCTTGTAGGGCAGCTTGTGCTCCACTGGACACTGGTTTTGGTGTCTTGCCAACAAGGATTAATGCCCAAAGACCAGAAAGTTCAGACACCTTGGGCAAATAGAGCATAATATACTGTTGACAGGACTGGGAAACCATCTTTCTTATTTCATTTAAGTGACCTAAAAACATTTCTGCACAGCTACAAAGATATACACAATGAAAAAAATGTACAGTTTCCAAATAGTACTTGTGCTACTAATTTGCAAGATTAGAAAGATTCCATTCACAGTGATCATAGTCAATCATTGTATAGAACACACTGTGGAATTCAAGGGTCATCCATCAATCTGAGTAAAGAATAAAAACATGTCCAGACTGTGTTACTTTTATGGTTCATATAATTGGCTTTCAACGTCTGTCTCTTCTAGTTACTAATGGTTGTATCCATTGTACTGGAAAGAAACCCTGAGCTAGAATTTCAAGACAAAGTAGATCTAGACAAACTGGTAAAAGAAGCATTTCATGAATTTCAAAAAGATGAGAGTCGACTAAAGGAAGTTGAAAAACAAGTAAGTAGAGAAAAAAGCTTTTTTTGTTGTTGTCTCAACTTTTCAAAATATCCCTAATCTCTTACCGTTTAACTTATAAAACAGATTTATAGAGTGCAAAATGGAGTACTTGAGGGGCAGGGAGAAGTCTGACTTACTCGAGAAATTAGTGGTGCTTTTTAGTTAATTACTAGTCAGTTCAGCTATGAAGCTCTGACTAAAAAGAAAACTTGGGAAGATATAAATTTCTTTTATATAGTTAGCAGTTAAAATGTGTTTTACCATAGAGGAGCCATAGATTCCAGAAGTCTACAAAATTAAATTCTGGGGAGGATGGAAATATGTAACAGGCTACATTGGTGCTGTGTATACTATCTAATATAGTCCCTTCCAAGCTCTCTGTTTAATATTTTATGCTCATCTGTAAAAAAGGTTCCCTAAGTAAATAAAAATTATCAGCAAAGAGGAGAATACTAAAAATGTCTGTCTTTGTTTTATATGCTGAGAAGATGCCTTAGGAAAATGAAAGAAAACCTCAAGAAGGTTCTATTTTCTATGAGGAAATCTTTCTGCGAATTTATTTTCCCCCCTAGGCTGACACTGATTTTACTTCTCAACTCTTTACAAACAAAAATCAAACGACTTGCTTACTGTTTTCCTTTGTAGGATGACATGACTTCCTTTTATAACACTCCCCCACTGGGAAAAAGAGGAACATGCAGCTATTTGACAAAGGTTGTGATGAATTTGCTGCTAGAAGGAGAAGTCAAACCAAGCAATGATGACCCATGTCTGGTTAGCTAGTGAGGAAGTTATGAGAGGCTCAATTGAGACACATTTCCTAGCAGTGTGTTAAGTTTTGTGTTGAAGCTTAGTTCAGGCTGTCATTAATGTATGGACTGATTTTGTTGCTGAGGTGGTTGGCATACCCTTGGCAGTTACTGGACCTCTTGCATGCCATAGTCAATCTAATGGTAAGAAATGCTTTAACTAGGTGGAAAAAATTTCTCATGATTATTATGCCAACTATAATAATCTTTACTGAACGATAGAAATGGCTAATGAATTAAAAGTTCACCATTGCATGTTTTGTGATCAAATAACTCATCGAAATGAATCTTTGTTCTTTGGAATAAATTCCCAACTTACTGCCATTAAAATGAATTTGCCAGCTAGAAATACATACAGGAAATGAAAAGATAGAGGAAGAATGGTGAACTTAACTTGGTGGCATTGTCATACTAGAAAAAAATATTAAAATCATAAAAACAAATCTGCCAGCTAATGTTTTGATTTTCAGATACTGTGTTGTTGGTAATATTTTAGTAAACAGAGCTATTGTACAATTTTTACCTTGTAAACATGACTGTGGTTTTGTATTTGTGCTGACCTTAGGGGTTGGGCTAAAATACAGTGTGATCTATACCTGATCAAACATTTTCTTTGAGCTCTTACTAAAAATATGGCATGTGTAAGATTGTTCAGAAGTATGGACTGTTAACCTAGTTTGTACTAATAAAAACAAAATTGAAAATCATTGCATTTTTTTCCTGAATTAATGAGTATATCTGGACATACTTTTTATTCTCCTGTTCACAATATTAAGTCTATTACTCCTGAATATTTTCAGCTTAATTGATCTGGAGATAGAGTGGAAGAAAATCTATGGTATCTACCATTATACATATTTTGCTACCAAATTTACTTAAGCAGACTTTAATAAAAATAGAAAATGGATTAAATGTTTAGGTTTTATGAATCCTTACTGAGTGTTACAGTACAGCCCATTAGTTTGAGCCATGGACCAAAGGAGAGTCATTTTTCTGACCAGTCTTATTATAGAGTATCACCATAATATGGAGATATCCACTTATTATGGAGATCCACCTAAGAAGTCAAACTTGTTACATAAAGGAGGTAGCCCATTCCATACTCTTGAAAGGATCTAAGAAACATAGGACAAGTGGCTCTAGTAACAAGTCAAATTGATATCAAATACATGGTTGTGTGAGCACATGGAAAAATCTGCACAGTGAAGCACATTTCTCATAACTTTTAGGTATACTGCCTGGATCTTACATAAGAAATCATATATGCACTGGTTGGCAAAATGGGAAGAATGAGGTAAAAATTTGACCTTATAGAACATCTTAAGGAGAGGTATATGACAAAGAAGACAATTACTTGATAAATTAAGAGAGTTTATGAAAACATGGTAATGAACCTAGTTTCCAAAACAAGCATTAAAAAAACTTAAACTTGAAGCCCATGGAGGATTGAAGACTGATGCTTCATAGCTGGAGAAACTGGAAATAGAGAGAAAAAAAGCCCTTGGAATATTTAATATTTGCTGAAATCTAGAGGAAAGTAAACTGTGTTGTAATTTTAAGAATTTTTTAAAAGTCTGACAAGCTAGGCAAAATTGCCAGAAACCTGTCACTGCCTTTATTGAAATCAAACATCAAATGCAAATGTATTTCCTGCATGAGTTTTAGTTTGCTGCTTAAATGCTGCATATGCAGGATTCTGGTTTTCCCATGCCGCTGAAGGCATTCAGGATCTGTGACATACGTACCAACTTTATGTTTTGATGAAATTCAAAATTTATTGTACTGAAAGATGTGTTGGGATCGGTAAACCTTGATGTACACCTCTACAGAAGCCAATGTCTGTTTTCTAACTAGGAAAGCAGAAACATAATAAGAATTAGAACACAGAACTCATATGAATTTTAAAAGTCCCATTTGGCCTACAGAGCTAAAATATTTTAACGGCTGTACTAGGGACTGACTGAAAATATTAGCACATTTATCCAGGCATGATAAGATTTAAATCTGATTTAAAACTTCCTCTATCACAACGGCAGATTCACTGTGTAAGTTTATTGTGCAAGCAACGTCTACTGGAAACTCCTGACTGAATATAAAATTCAACTACATTTCCAGAGCTATCATTTTAAGAAACATGGTGTTTTCCAGATTTCCTTGTATTTTATTTAAGTCTGAAAAAGTCATATTTCAATTTAAAAAAATCAGAGTGTGGAATCATCTTGATGTCATCTTCAATATGTGATAAACTTACAGTGCCTTATGGACACGAAATAACATTTATAGGACACCTGAATAAATTTAGCTTTTTGCCACAACTCTATAAAGAGTAGGTTCAGACATGCTTGTTGCCCTTCATGAGCAAGCATATTAAATAGATGGCGTATAAAAGCAGAGAAGTCAACACGGTATGACTACCCAGTTATAGCAGCACAGAGAGACCATGTTTAAATCAAGGACAGGCTGGAAGTAGCATGGTAGTATGCAGCCAGATCATAAAACTACTCTATTTCAGAAACTAAAAACATGAATGAAAAACAAGGAAGGAAGGATCAGTAAAACAAACCCAGCAGTATTCCGATGAAGCAATACAACCCCCTACCAAAAACTCTATAAAGCAACAGGAAGACAAAAGGCTCATTGGTTTCATATTTGGCTCCTGTACTCTGGCCTCCCAGAAGCTGTACAGCGTGAGGAAAAGACAGTAGATAAATTATGAAAAACCTAATGCATTTTGAGGGAATCAGATGAGTGTTGAGTCAGCGTCTAGGGGAAAAAGACAGTGTCCTTCCAGCGTAGAATTCCTTCCCCCTCCACATATACCACCATTGGCACTATTCTCCAGCAGGGCCGCTACCAGCCCACATGACATCTGTGTGGGTTAGAAAAAGGCAACCTTTCTGGGCACACTCAGCCCAGAGTGTGAGTGCGCACAGGGTTAGGCACCTTTGTGCTAAGAAAAATGTCCTTTTACTGAACAGATACAACCCCATAGCAGGACACATGGCTCAGAAAGCCAAGGATAAGCTGGATTTCAGCCCCCAGTTGCCCTCTTAACTGGGCATCTTAACTGGGCACTGCCCCAGTCGTGCTCTCCAAGGAAAGAAATTGCTATTGAGAGTGGCTGTTTTGATTTTTCATGTGGGGTGGGGTAGATGAGGAGCAAGGGTGACCACAATCCCCTAGAACAAATTATCTACAATAGATGGTCTGAGAATAGGTACTGCAGACCTTGTCCTGTTGCCTGAGAGGGGGCTTATGGGCAGTGGTGATTGGATTTGACGACTATCTTTTTTTCTCTGAAGTCTTGTTTTAACACTATGAGACCTGAATTCACTCTTCCTAATCAAGGGCATCCTGTTTCCAAGGACAGTGGCTTATAGTATGAGACTGTTCCTCCAAACAGGGCAAACTTTGGCGCTTACTTATTATTTCCAGAGAAGGAGGGACTCAGCTGGAAACACCTAGAAGAGAACAAAAGAAAAGTGTTCAGATTGGGAAGAAGGTCAGAAGACCACTGCCACTGTATCTGGGTACCCACAAAGTTGCTGTGCCAATCACAAGAAAGATGGAAAGAAGCTGCTTGTAATATACTCCCTCCACAACAAATGCCCTATACTCAAAAAAAAAAAAAAAAAAAAAGAGAGAGAAAAGGAAAAAGGAATTGATGAAAGAAGAAAGCAAAGACAAGACAATACAATAAGAAAGAAAAATAGAGTTGAGGCAACAAGTTTCACAAATTAGAAATAGCAAAGAACAAAATATACATAGCTGAAAACTGAATTGCTGACTGACAAGGAAAACGAGATAATTCAGTCAAATGCTGAATATCAACTATACGCTGGACACTGTTCTGGCATGGTAATGGGGGGAAAAAGACAAATTTCCTCTCATGGAGTTTATGGTTTAGTTGGTGTTGGGAACACGGGTGACACATGGCAATAAATGCTAGTGAAGAAAAATGAGACAGGAAGAGGAGGGAAAGAGTGACAAACATCATTAGTTTTCCTGTGGTTATGGAGAGGTCTCTGATGTGGTATCCATAAGAGAGATAATCAGAGTAAATGCTGATGGAAAAGGATAGAGATGGGAGTGGACAATGTTGATCCAACATAAATTGGTATCCATCAGTACAGAAGGCTACATTGGCACAGAAGAAAAAAAATTCAATGATATAAAGTTTTCCCTAAATAAAGAAGAACTAAATCTGCAGGTAAAGAGAACACATCATGTTCCAGAAAAATCTGATACAAAATGAGCAACACTGAAACATCTTGGAGAAGTTAAGCCCCCAAAACCCATCATCTTCTAGGGCTCAACTCAATAAGTGTGATCTAAGACTTTTTTTCCTGGCCAGTTGTAAAGGCAAAGAATTCTTCAATACACAGTAACTCAGGAATCATAACACCGTGAATCTTTCTTGAAAATAATACTTGACTAAATCCAGTCAACCAAGAGAATCAACGTGAATAGTGCAGTAATGGAGAAAACATAATAAATACATAAGAACTTCTCATAAATGATTAATCCATTAAAGTATCAATAGTAACAACAATACAATTAACAGTCACAGAAAAGAATGTAAAGGTGACTTGAAAGAAAAACTTAGCAATTTAAAATGATGTAATTATGGGCTGGGACAAAAAGCCAAGAGCTGGCTGACAAAACTCAGGAGTGGCTGAGAAGGAAGTACAAGTGAGCTAATTTCCGTGTTTTCCACAGCAAGCAGTATTATTTACTTCATTTTTAAAGTTAATAAATCAATAAATTAAGGTTTTTTTTTTTAAGTTTACAATTTGAAATGTAAGTAATTTTAAATTACCACAAGGTGCCAGGTAGGAGAGGTGATATTCAGAAAATCGACCATAAAGCATAAGACAGAAAACAAAATGACAGTCCAAGATCCCTTATAACTGTGGCTCTCCACTTTACTGTCAGACAACATTTAATTAAAAGTAAAAAAAAAAAAAAGCATTAAATCTGTAACTAGAATACAAATGGCCTAAATCTATATACAGAACAAAGTATCGTCATGGCAGAAATTGCTAGATGTCCATCAAAATCCATTCTCCACTTCCATAGTAACAGAATTATATAGCTGGTCATATATGGCTACTCAGATGTACCACACATTCTATTATCTCTCACAGAGTATGGGTTTGTGACTTCAATGGAATGCTCTCCAATAGTATGTGAGCAGAAGTAGTGAATGGTACCTGTAGACCTGGTCCATAAACCTCCGTGCTTGCCTGCCCTGTGCACTCCTCCTACTCCTGTGGGCTGAGATGACAATGAGCAAGGTGAATGCGGTAGCCATTTGTGGACAGTGGCCAAACCGCCTCAGTGTCGGTCCCTGACCAATGGTGAGGCAGGCGGTCTGTACCCCCTCCATGCCCCACTCTGCTTGCTGCATCACCTGTCATTAACCACTGAGCCAGGATTCTGTCGGGATACAGAAACTCCCAGTTATTTAGACAGAAAGAATGTAAAGAATTATTTAACCAGATATAAAGTATGAAACGGAAAGTGAGTGTATATGAGCAGTTCCCTCTAGCCAGCAGCAAGATACATAAAGCAAGTGTCTGAAAATGCAAAGAGAAACAAAAACATAATCACTAACTTGCCTATGATGAATGAAATCTGCAAACAAATAATGACCTTATGGGAATAATCACTAATATATAAATATTTAATTCTATATCCAAACTACAGAGATTATATCTTCTAGTTCCCCTGAAACATTTTGATGCTGACCTTATTTTGGGTGCCAGAGAGAATCTCCATGCATTTCAAAATTAGAAATAGTAGAGGGGTCCCTGGGTGGCTCAGGCGGTTAGCGTCCGACTCCTGATCTTGGCTCAGAGTCTGATCTCAGGGTTGAGTTCAGACCCCACATTAGGCTCCATGCCCAATAAAAGTGAAGACTGCATTCTCTTATGTCCAGTTAAAGAACAAAAAAGGCTTCAGTTTAATAACCAAAATAGAAAAGAAAAAAAGCCAACCTCTCGTAAATTTTGAAATTTTTTATTGAAACCGAAACTGAAATTTCAGAATATCTAAACTGTGATCAAATTACTACATAAAAGATGACTATGACCATATTCAGACAAAAATTATAGTTCTAAACATAGTACCAAACAAGATCAAATGGAAATTAAATACTCATTGCAAGAAAGAAAATAATCAGGTGAAACTAATTCAAAAACAGAAAAAAAAAATAAATGTAAGAGCTGGTTTTTTTGTTTTAATTTCTTTTTAAAGATTTCACTTATTTATTTGACAGAGATCACAAGTAGGTAGAGAGGCAGGCGGGGTGGGCAGCCTCCCTGCCGAGCAGAGAGCCCGATGTGGGGCTCAATCCCAGGACCCTGGGATCATGACTGGAGCTAAAGGCAGAGGCTTTAACCCACTGAGCCACCCAGGTGCCCCTGTTTGTTTTTAAAGAAACCATTAGATCGCTATACCACCAGTTAGCCTAAGCAAGTAAGAACAGGGGCTAATAATAGGTTGCATTTACTGAGCATTTAATATACTAGGCATTGGACTTAGTTCTTTATATCGAAGTGCTCTATGTATATATGGCACATAGTGCCGTACATATAGTGTGGAGTAGAAGCTATTAGTATCCTCATTTTACATACGAGGAAACTGAGGAACAGAGTTTAAGCCTCTTATCCAAGGTCCCACAAATAGTAGGTGACTGAACAGTGAGATTCCAGATCACAAAATTAGAACTTAGATAATTATTTCTCAAATGCAGAGGAATTTTAAAAATTTTAAGGATACATACAGTCACTAGAAAATTCTCAAATTTGTAACATGACTCCTTCAAAGATGCTTTATTAAGAACCGAGCTCATCTATTTTTGTCCCCTAGCCCCTGCCCATCTTACAACAGCATGGGTGCCTCTGTGATGTGGGGACATAGGGAAGCAGTTTCCCTGAACTGCTGGAAGCCCTGCAGTTTTGGAGAGAAACACATTTACTCTGGAATCTGGCTTGACCCTCCTTCCTCGCAGAGAGATCATCAGAGGCACATCCATCTGACAGAAAAGGCAGGTCCCAGTTCCATCTTGCTGAAAGCACTGAAGGGTTCTAAATAAGGACAAAAGTTCCCAACACCGCGTGTATTTCACTTCCGTTTTGAGCCAGGAATAAAATGAGAACGAAGAAACTCAATACTATCAGTCACTCACCATCAAGTGCCCACCCTGCCATGTTGCCGTGTTTGGTAGAGAAATACGGCTCGAGTGGGTAATTAATTCTCCCATCTCGTGCGCTCAGTACGGTGAACTACGGGGGCAGGTTTAAGTGGCAATTTCAGTTCGAATACCGGCCGGGGCCCCAGTAGAGATGATAAGTTCATAAGGGGTTTGGATCATTTAGAGAAGTGTTTGTTTTCTGAGCCTGGGAGTGGGTGCTGTAATCAGAAGTCTTTCATGCAGCACGCGTTTCTGGCTCTTCAGATTCAATTGTTTTTTGATGGAGATATTTCAAATTACGGAAGCACAGCTCACAACCCAGGAGTTTGGCGGCGCAATCAAATTTTTCTTCTGGTCCACTTCACGTACCAGTCTGCATTGAGAAGGAGCAGGATGAATCCACCAGAAATGGAGTGTTTGAATCTGTTTTTTTCTACTTCCTTATACTGAAAAAAAAAGGGGGGGGGGGAATGATTTTCCAGCCTTTGAAATCGTTAATCTGCCCTCATTTAAAGGATTGTTTCATTTAAAGCTTTTTCCCCCCCTGGTTCTGCTTTTGTTGATATTTCTTCTTGACCTATGTTAGAGGACAAAGACTGGTGTAGTAGTGAAAATTCCTTGACTCATGTTTATTTTACCCCAATTTAGAAGCTCACGATTGCCAATTTCATCCTGGTGGTCAATATTACTTAGCATTCACCTTGCACACAGGCATTTCCTGGTCTCTAGCTTAGAACTGTGAGGAAGGACAAAAACTGGGAATCTGAGAACTTGGTCTCCTGACACAGATCTTTCGTTTTCTGAACGCTGTGGACCACTTGGCTGATCACTGATGCTCTCTGAACCTCAGTTTCTTTAACATTAAAGTGACTGAGTTGGGCTAGATTTTTGCAAAGTCCCTTCAACTCTACCATTTTATCAAATCATCATCTATTTATGTAACTGCGTGCATCCCTTTTCCTTTAAATGGAAGCTTCACTCCTGTGTTGCTAGGTGCTGTTTTTCAAAGAGCACCCTATTCTCTTGCCTCAAATATTACCTCAATCCTCATAACTTTCTCTCATATATGTAGACATATACATATATATACATAAACATATACATACACACACACACACACACACACACGTGTATGACTATGTTGTTGCCTTTGGGAACATGATGTCTTTCAGTGACACACAAATAAATAAATTATATCTCCATTTGCCCACTGGAAATTTCCACTTATCTGTTCTACCATTTTTTTCATCAAGCCCTCTTTGGATGGTTTGTCTCATTTAACCCAATTTTCTTTCCCTGGAACTACACCACTGCCAAATTGACTATATCCTCCACTCACCCAGTTTGAGGTCTCAAGTCTAATTACCATTCCTTTTTAGCCATTCCAAAACTGAATGTAAACATTTTGTTCATCTTGTAAATAAACCTTTAATGACTCCCTATTGTCGGACTTTCTGAGTCAGTCCAGGCTACTTATGGTCTTCAAAACAGACACAAATGTGGTCTCTTTGTCTGAAACGTATTCCCATCCTTCTCTCTTATTTACTTCTTCTGTCCTCATGACCCCTCCTCCTCCTAGTAGTTTCTGTCTCAGCATGCCCAAGGATGCCACGGATTCCACACAGTTACAGAATATAGACTCTCCACTGGTGCACTTATTAGTTCATGAGGCCAGTGTTTTCTTTAGGTGAAATATAAGCCTTCTGTGGTCTAGCGCTCAATAAAGACTAAATAAATTGGGTGCCTCCACCCACTATCAACCGCAGGGCTAAACATGTAGCAGAAGCTGAGTAAATGCTTGTTGATTGACAGAAAAAGAGAGTGGGTAATAAAAATTTATTATAGATGGGATTTTTTTCCAAAGGGGAATGTTACTGTCTTATTGTCTGAAAATAGAGACTAAGGACTATTTTTGTAGTTTTATATATGGTTGTGCAGAGAGAGAGAAATTCAGTTAACCTGTACATGTTTATCTCATCTGGAAAAGGAAAGGTAAAAAAATTGTAAGCTCCATGTTTCTGAGAACTGCTGATGAATGACTATAGTCATCTGGAAGCAAAAAGCTGAGAATTCCAACTTTGCTTTATAAAAATAGCTTTGGAGTCACATTCTGAAACTGGAAGATTTTACGCAAATTAATAATACAAGTGATTTTTCAACTTCTATTGACCAGGGAAGTAAATAACTAGAACTAGCAGAGTCAGCAGTTAGTTAAGTGGTTCTCTCAAATGCATCAAGGGCAGTGCCATTAATTTTCTCTGTTGTGGAGTGGAGGATGATCCCAACACAATTCCTTCTACTTTTGGCCCAATGCCCCGTATCCTTGACAGGAGTTTAGTTGGCAATGGTTTGGTTAAAATACATTATGCCAGTGAAATTTTCCTTAGGTTCTTTAAGAAGAGACCCAAGACAGCAATACATAGTGGTAATTGGAGAAAACACTTGCCTTGGGTCACCTTGCTTTGCCATTAAATGGAGGAAACGCATGCTCATCCATGGGTCTCTCTTGGCTCCCCACTCTTCAACAGATGCATGAGGGAAACCTCAGAGAGTCCTTGTAACATTGTAGTATAGAGCACATCATTATTGAAGTTTGCTTGGTATAAAACAACAGGTCTGCCTAGTAGTTATTCTATTGCATAATTTATAAAATGAAGCCTCAACTATGTACAGGCATCGTATTGTGGTACATATGGGAGACTGACTTTAATGTGCCCATTCGATACTAGAATAGTGCCCACACAGGCCTTTGGCCCAAAGCTCCCATGCAGGACAGGGATCCATGTGAATCTTTACCAAATTCTTCCACCATTAATGATTCATGACAATATCAGCTGTCTGTTCAAGGCCCTTTCCCAGCCATTATCCCCTTTCACCCTCAGAGTCACTGGGCCTCCCCTCTGGGGTGGTTCCCCTCCTCTAAAAGTGATGGCACACATACAGCCCTGTCGTCCCCCTGACACAACCATGCTGGAGCTGCGCCAAAGGCCAGTCCCCCTGAACTCTGTGACTAGAGAAAGAGAACAGCTGTCTCTCTCATAGTTCAAGCCTGAGGCTTTGTGAATTTTATAGACATGGGGGGCAGAGAGTCAGGTAGCAGCTGTTCTCTGTTGCTACCGGTCTGTTTAGTGACTATGTTGTTGCCTTTGGGAACATGATGTCTTTCAGTGACCCAAACACCACCTCTCTGGAGTGATATTATGCTCCTGACCTTCCTTTTGCTGTTTATTATGTCTCAGTGGGTCTGTCTATGGGACTTGGCCATTTGCTATCATCCTGAGAAGGTGGAAAGTGGACACCTCTGAGAGGTGGAGGAATGGCAAAAGGGTGTTTTGTTGTGTGAAGTATATACTGAGGTCTCAGAAGTGCAAGAAGAAAGCCTTTGGGCAGACAGTAGGAGTAGGGGCTTCTATGAGGTTCCTGTTTCCAAAACACATGTTTAATGAGTGCACATACGTGTGTGTGTGTGTGTGTGTGTGTGTGTGTGTGTGTGTGTGTGTTGGCCAGGAAGGCAAGGAGACAAACTCTCATCCCAAGCCCAGTGCCTGGTGAAGAGCAACTGATACCCAATGAGGCTCTTTTAGAATATTGTTCTTGCTGCCAGTGTGACATGTCTCCATCCCTGGCCATGGCAGAAACCAGGGTTTGCCTCGGGCTCCTCAGGACAGAAGCAGATTTCTCTTCCAACTAGGACAAACCCCGGCAGCTGTGCTGGGATCTCACCCTCTCTGGGCTTCTCGGGCACTTTACACATCAGCCCTCTCCTCTCTCTTTCACTCTTCACTGAATCCTTCTTTTTAGCATTAACATATGCTTTCATCTCTCCCATCTTAAAACAACCTTCCTCCCTCACTCCCCATGGCCCTTCATCTAGACCAACTTTCTCCTCTTCTTCGCCCACCCACAGACAAATTTCTCAAAACAGTCTGCACATGTTCTATTTTTTCACTTTCCTGTCTGTCTCAGAAATGACTCTTAGTAAGGTCATCAATAATTTTCATGTCACCAAGTCCAAAGGACATTTTCTTTAGGCTTCATCTCTTTAGCAGTGTTTAAACAACCTCTTCTACCTTAAATCACCATCTTCCCTTGGTTTCCAGGCCACTACATTCTCCTGGTTTACCTCTTCCTCCCTGGAAGCTCTCAGCTGCTTTACCCAGAGCATCCTCTTCTATCCACCACTAAAATGTTGGCATTCCCCCTTGGCTTCACCCAAGACCCCCTTCTCTAGTCCACTGTCTCTCCCTGGGTAGGGACGTCACTGATCAACAGCCTACTATACAGCAGGGACTTCTGTGTTTCTATCTTTAAGCCTCTGACATCAGACCCATATTCAACTACCTAGTTGACAACACAGTCTATGGACATACACTTCATTGTCGGTGTATCCATATTGAACCTATAATGATCCTCTCCCAACTCTTTAAATTCCTGTTTTTCTTCCAGTTGTCCTTCCATAATCCGTATACCCAGGCGTGGAGGCATCATATTTGGGGTTTATCACTACCACAGTTAGTCAGTTACTAAGGTCTTTCAATTCAGGTCCTAACAGACCTTGAGTTGACTCACGGCTCTCATTTCCATGGCTTAGGCCACTATCATCTCAGAGCTGAACTTCTGAGATGGACTCCTAACTAGTCTTCCTGCTTTGTGTCTTGCTTACCTCCAATCTATTCTCCAGTCATCAGCAGGCAAAGTACTTTTGTGGGTTGTTGTTGTTGTTGTTTTATATTTTTATTTTTAAAGATCTTATTTATATATTTGACAGAGAAAGGAACATAAGCAGGGGTGGTGTGAAAGGGAGAAACGGGCTTCCCGCCGAGCAGGCAGGCCAACGCAGGGCTCCATCTCAGGGCTCCGGGATCATGACCTGAGCTGAAGGCAGACGCTTAATGACTGAGCCACCTAAGCACTCCGGGCAAAGTACTTTTGGAATGAAAATCTTACAGGGGGCTTGGGTCTTGAGGGGGAGACCAGAGAGACTTGAACTCTTAAAAAAAAATCGTTCTAAGGTAAAATTAAAAACTCTTGTCTCCATTTCTCAGATTCACCATGAAACCTTTGCTCCTGTTTTCTTGGCTGCCTCCTCACTTCGCTCCTTTAGCCAGGCTCTCTCCTAGTCATCCATCAGCCTGCAATTCAGTTGTCACTTTGAGGGAAGCCTTTTTGGAGCCCCGAGACCAGAAAGTTCCTGATGTTTCACGCTTCATTCTTTCAAAGAGGTGGAAACAATGATCACAATTGCAACCCCGTAATTGATGAAGGGATTAGCTCCTTAACACCTTACACTACCTTAAAAAAAATCAATCATGGTGATGGTTGAAGAACTCTATGAATATATGAAAAGCCATTAAATTGTACACCTGAAATGGAAGAATTGTACAGTATATGAATTATATCTCAATAAAGGTATCTTATTTAAAAAAAAAAAAAAGCCTTATATGAGAATGGAAGCTCTAGAGGAAGCAGGGAACTTGTCTCTCTTGTTTGTCATTGTGCCTTGCACATAGTATGTGCCCAAATATTGGCTGAATGTTGGTGAAGAGTGTGAGTACATAACAGGGCTGCTCTCCTGAGTCAGTCTGGACTGCTAAATGTTTTGTTCTTTCTTTGGATTTGGGAAAGAAAGGTTGGCTTTGGTCTATTCCAGCCTGATTGTTTTAACCCTTTTTATGCAAATGCCCTCAGACCTCTGTCACACCACAAGGGGAAGAAGTGATCCTGAGCTTCTAAGTTTGAAGCCCATCAGAACCTGGAGTTTCTGTGTTTCTCCTCGGAAAGCCTGCCTCTGGCAGCACCAGGCCAGCTCTCCACCTGCAGTCACAGCCGGGTGATGGCAAGGGTCTCAGTCCTCCACAGTGTTCTTACCTACAATTCCCAGGGAAATACAGCTGAATTATTACTGCCATTGTCATTATGGTTTTACATATCCTGAATAGTTTCTTTGTTGTTTGGCATGGCTCCATGGAGGTACCACACATGTTCACGTCCCCGCTGAAGAAATCCTGATTTATAAAAATCAGTTAGTCATGGAGGGAACCATGGGAGAGAATTCAGATTGACTGTATACCCTTCTTCCTACAAAGTATTAATCTTTATTTATTTTTGAATTACTCTAAAGGGAACCAAACACAATCAATGAGTTGGACCCCAGTTGGTTCCATCTCTTTCTACTTTCCATTCTGGATCACCCACTCAAGATGAAGCAAAAAATGCTCCAGGGAGCATGCTCACAGTCTGCATCATAACGGAAAAAACTGCCTTCTTTGGCTTCCCCGGGTGTGCGTGTGGCAGATTGGGACAACATCCAAATAGATGTGTAAGAAGAGTAAGTAGGTAAATGTACTTCAGAAAGAGATTCCAACTGCGATTTTTCTTTTCATCACAGGCTCTTTCCCAAGCAGTGCATCACTCCAACTTTGAAATTACTGTCTGTGCACAGACTGCTTGAGACACTATTTTAAAGTCTGTCCAACTGAAGCCCTTTGTGGCTTATGTAAGATATTAATGGGGCTGGCTGCAGGATGCATTTCTGGGTAAAAATTCCCACCAATGAATGTAATGGTTCTGGGGGGTGAAAACTAGAACCTCTGGTTTTTACTATAAAGCAACTTCCTACAAATTACTTCTGTCTTCTATCAGATGCCAGCCAGGACCACAGGAGTGGTGGGAGCCACAGTAGTGACTCTTACCAAGACGTGTGCAGAATTCTCTCTAAAGCTTTGCCAGGTTGGTGTATTTCCACATGTACTTGCCTGGGTGCTGAGATCTTTGAGTCTCCTAACAAATTTATCCATTCATTCATCCAAAAATGTTGGTTGAGCACATTATAGGCACTAGGGGTCTAGTGGCAAACAAAACAATTGAGGTCTCTGTCCTCAAAGAGCTTATATTCTAGTGTGGAGAAACAGAAAAATAAGCAAGAAATATAGCAATGTCAGAGATTGATGATAAAAAGAAACAAAACCAGGACAGTGATTAGAGAGTTCTGGAGGGAGCAAGGATATTTTAGGGAATATCAGAAAGTCTTCTATGAGCAGGTAGCATTTGAACCAAATGATGGGAAGGACCCAGCCAGGTGAAGATTAGAGAAAAGAGCAATTCAGGAGGAGGGAACTGTGAATGCCAATGTCCTGGGGCAGGAGTGAGTTAGTTGCATGCATAGAACAGAAAGAAGTCCACGGTTGCTGGATTGGAATGAACAAAGGGGAATAGGTAGATGTGAGGTTGAGGCAGGGCTGGAGCTAAATGTTGTACAACCTGCAGGCCTTGTTTAGGGGATCGGTTTTCTAAGTGCAGTGGGAAGACATTGGAGGGTTTTATGCAGTGAGTGTTGGGGGTGACACGAATGCCTTGAAGGAAGAAGAAGAATCTGGGGGACTCATTGCTGGATCAGACACAGGGATAGCCTTTGGTAAGGCCAAGCTCAGTTGATATTGTGCAGTGCCTAAGCCAAGAGACAGAGACACTAGCATTCACCAGACCATCCCCCCCTTGGCCCTGGTTAGCCACTCGGCCTATAAGTTGAGACTAGCTTTAAGACAAGGCAACTAAAAATCAAATGTGCCTTTAGCTGTATGTTTAATCAGTGCCCTCCATCCTTTCCAATTTGTTGTGGCAACTTATATTGGATTCCTGAACTCAAGTGCTATTTCTTTTTAATGAAGAGGGTCTGGCCTTAATTAAGATGACTGGGCCACATTTACAGAGTTAACATTCTACCTTCGAAACTGCTGCCACCAAATTGCTGGATGCCTGAAGCCAGCCATCCACCTCTGAAAGCGGCTTTCCTTGTGCCTCCCTATCAGGCAGGCACCTAAGGGCTTTGAGGGACCTCTTGTTGAAGTGCAGGACAAGGCCCTTCTGTGACATTTGTCACAGTTCTTAGAGGCAGAGAATTGCCAATTAGCCACATAGTCTGCTTTTGGAATCCAGTTCAAACATCATTTCCTCAAAGTGAACTAAATTATAAATTTTTTGCTGATTGTAGATAAGAGATAGGAGCATTTTAAAATATATTGCTCTTTTCCAGGGGAGGAATAAAAATCTTGACACTTGAAAAATAGCAGCAACCAACCATCATGATGTTTTTCCTATGATATTCAGGAACAAATCTTTATGTTCTTCGCAAATAAGGGTAGTGTCTGGGTCAGAGTGGAGTGTGGGAGGTGAAAATGACTTTGTGATGAATTTTGGTCCCACTTTATTCTCTGCCTACTTGTGATTTCAACTCCCACTAGTGTTTTCTGGTAAGCTAATATTGAATTATAGCATTCTTTTCTTTAGCAAGGTCTCTTGACAGTTAGAACTAAGGTAATAATAATGGGGGGCAGGAGGAGGAAATGGATCTTTAACCAGCTTTTATGTCTGTGATAGATGGAGAGAAGAGGGCACGTGGTTAGCTTTGAGTGAAGCCCAGGGACAGGGCCTGGTAATATAGGTCTGACAATTTTAAAATCTATTCCACACATTAAAAAATGTTAATCATCAAGTTGTTTTCATAATAGTACCTCAGAAGCAAGACATGATTCTGCCTATTTTTCAGGGAACCAGCAAGGAGGGTTGGGTCGGTAAACTCCATCACTGCATTGGAAGATGGACACAAGAGGAAAGGACAAGGAGTCAGATGGTAGAACAGCAAAAAACATCTCTCTCTGCATATCTCAGGAGTCTTTGCTTGATGAGGGTGAAAAAAGTATTTGCTGGGGGCAGCCTTTCCCAGCTAAGGAAAGCAAGAGATACTCTAGCAGGGCTTAAGAGCCTTCCCTGCCCCTTTCCAGAAGGACTTTCTCATCCACCTGCCCCCTTGGGTTCATTTTCCACCTCGAGTAGCCCTTTAGGTAGAAAGCCATCTTTTCCAGGAGATTCTTGCTAAATGCATGCTCTAGGCTCGTGGGAGCACATCAGTTACCTGCACCAATGTGGATATTTCACACAGGCTACCTGGCGGCAGGGCCAAGAGATAATTTCCACCCATTTGCTCTTTCATTCTCATCTCCTCTTTGTAACCTCTCCTCTCCACTCCTCCAAGTACCTTTTCCCACCAGCTTTGCAAGCCCGAGTTTTGTCCTTTAGGCCCAGCTCACCTACAAGCATCATATCCAACCAGTTCCCCTCTTGTTCAGAAACATTTCTTGAATCCCCACTGTTTACAGAGTAGGGTTCAGACTTCTGAAACTGTGTATTGGGAAAAACCCCAAAGCTGTACTCTGCAACCGGCTAGCTTCTCTGCTAAGGGGAGAGTCATGCATCCCATTTGGTTCAGAAGCAGGGCGAAAGGGTTGTCAAGGCGACACCCATCCCTGTGCCTATGGCTATGGGTGCGGATGCCAGAGAATGTTTATCTCCTTTTTCCATGTTACAGTCTTTAGATTTGTTGAAATGTCAATTTCATGAACACATCTGGGCTTCTCTATGTGTTTACCCATTTCCAGCTAAATTCTGAAGGGATGTAGGGAGAGAATGCACAAACACAGTACGCTGAGTTGTTTCCTGCCACTGATTGAGGCTCCTGTCTGTGAAATAGGCAAAACAATACTTAGCTCAGTGGCTCATAACATGAGAGTGACACTCCCTCTTATCTGGTCCCAACATTTCATTTTATTTCCCTCCCCACCCCCTCTTACAGCTCTGTAAGCTCAGCAGTGCCTAGAAGGGTGCCTTGCATATTGGAAGTTCTTAGCTCTCTGCGTGAGGTCAAATTGCAGTCAAATTTCAACCCCCGACCGTCTTCTCGGGCAACACGCCCAGCTCCCTTCCAGTCCTACAGCCATATTGGCTCGGCTGCCCAGGGTCCGTCTTGTTCTGCACACCTGGCTGTCTCTGTCCTTCATCGTTTTTTCATTTTGTTTTTCTGTGCTTGTGGACTCTTTTTTTTTTTTTTTAAAGATTTTATTTATTTATTTGACAAAGGGAGATCACAAGGAGGCAGAGAGGCAGGCAGAGAGAGGGGGAAGCAGGCTCCCCACCAAGCACAGAGCCCAATGCAGGCGATCCCAAGGACCCTGAGATCATGACCTGAGCTGAAGGCAGAGGCTTAACCCACTGAGCCACGCAGGTGCCCCAGAGAGAGAGAGAATGAGTGGTGGGAAGGGGCAGAGTGAGAGGAGGAGCAGGCTCCCCACTGAGCAGGAATGTGCTCGTGGACTCTTAAGCATGGGAAGAAACTTGATTCTTGGGAGCTGTTGAGACCTTAAGAAAATCAGCCCCATTTTCCATGCCTTCAGTAAAGAGATTCCTACTAATCCATGCACGCTTCAGTTTCAACTTCCTAACAAAAAGGAGTTTCATTCCTCAAACACTCTATCACCCTCGTCCTAGTTACACCTCTGACCTCGGTGTGTAAACTTAACCGAAATCAGCCTTCCCACGCCATGGTTGGCTCACTTATAAAATAATGCAGGAAGGTGTTGAAATGCTCCCCAATCTCCATTTCCCAAGCCTGGGTTTTTTCGTTCCCTTGTCTGTGCCTCATCAGAGACGAACAGCACACTGTTCTCTCACGGAATGTAAAAGCTCTTACTGAATCTGCTTCATGACATTGCGGGGACAGAAGGAGCAGCAGCACTCCCAGCCGGTGGCTGAAGATGAGTCTCTGAACTCCGTAGTTGGGTGGTGGTTGGAGTGCGCTGGCTGTAAGCAGGCAGCAGCCCCTGGAGCTGGCCTGGCACCCTTGCCTGGGGGCAGGGGTGCAGCAAGCGCACGCCACCTTTGGACTGTTTTCTCTGGGCGTCTTGTGGTCTTGCTCTCACACCTAGATAGGCCCCGTGTCTTTCATCTATGTGAACACAGAATGCGGACAAAAAAGCCATTGAGAAAGTGCCACTTTGTGAGCACGTCAGCACTCATGCTTCTGAGTAGGACTAGAATGGAAGATCCTTTGCTCCTAGCCCAGATATGCTTTATAGGATGGACACTGTGTCCCACCCTGACCCTTCCATCTCTACACTGTGGGTGAACTGCGGTGCTTTTTACTTTTGGGTGGTGGTCTCACACATAAGTCCTTTTTCTTATTTCCAGCTATTCTTATAACTCTTGTCAAAGTTTTCCATGCTCCTCTGGTCTGGGAAAACTTAAACTGATAGAGATGTCACCATACTAACATGATTCTGATTTCTTTTGCTCATTTTGCTATGGGTGTTGTCTTTCCTCGAGGTGTCTCTGTGAAAAATCAGAAAATGCATCTCTCCCAGTTTTGCTGTCCTGCTTCTTTCTGCTCGAATAACACAGAATGCTCTGCCCAATGAATGGCCTCAGCGGCCAGCCTGCCATCCTTCAGTGGGTTTCTTGGGGAGTGGGGAGTAATGCCGCAGCAATTTAATTTCATCTCTGCTCCCCAATTGGATGTGGCAGATGGCTGGCCCTGGGAGCCAGCGGATCCAAATTGAGTCTCTTGCAGCACACCCTGTGTTCAAGGTTCATCTTGTTCAAGGGTACAGTACAAAGAATGGACTCTTAATCAAAGTGAAAGCCATAGGTGATGAGGGCTTCCATTTCCTCCAGGTCCACATTCCTCTGCCTCCAGCCCCAGCCTCACTGTGAGCACAGCTCTGCCTCTGAGAAAACAACAACAACAACAACAACAACAACAACAACAACAAAAGGCAAAAACCATTAGACCAGATTTCCTACCCAATTCCTCCTGCCTGGTTGAGTTTGGGTGGTAATTCCCATTTAATTACTGCTTTATCACCATCGTGGCAAATGATTTCCAGTTGCTTCTCACATCCATCTGTTGGAAGTTTGTTTAGCTAAAGCTCCCGTCTTTAGCTTCTCCAATAAAGGACTGAAAGGAGATTAAACGAAGGAAGATAACGTAATAAATAATAATAGCCAGCACTGACTGAATATGCTGTGTGTCAAGTAATGTGCTAAGTATTTTGCATGAATTATTACTTTATTCCTCATTGCAACTTTATAAGGTAGAGGGGAGTATCCCCATCTTAGTGATGAAGAAACCAAGTCTCAGTGGGGTTCAACAGCTTTGTCAAGGTCATACAGCTATAAAGTAGTAAAATCAGAATTCAAGCCCAAGTTGGTCTGCTTCCAGAATCCATTCTCCTAACCATGTCTCAGTTCTCTGGGAAGAGCGGAACCCAAGACTTGTATTCTCAAATTGTCTAATGACATTTTCTTATTCTGCATCTTCTTTCTTGCCTGTCTATAAGCAAATGATTTACCCACTCTGAACTCCAAGGTCAGGTCCCCATATGGATGGTTAAGAGTAAAGGTATCACATGCACTGAGCACTTTTTCAACGTTGTGTCAGCCACAGAGCAGAGATTCAGAAAATGCTATTTACATTCTTAAGAGGAGTCTACATGGATGCTTGGTTTTTATTTATAAAGAGACACTTGGATGTACACATACTGTGAAAGATCTCTTTTGAAAGTCACTTTATCAAATGTAAAGAATGGTCTTGCTGGTGAATGATATAGCCAAAGAGGTAAGCTATTTCCTCTCAAAGTTTTATGTTTTAGTAGCCAAGGCAAGCCCACCCAGCTTGGTCAGCCTAGAGGGTGAGAAACAATGAGAGGCCACGTGTAACTTCACAATGAGGCATTCACGAACATCTTCACATTTACCTTCTTGGGCCAAAACACATCCTCTGCTTGTGAAGGCCCTGCGCGAGAAGAGTCTTGTTTCACTTTTACCCCTCATACACCTAGGAGCAAATTGAACCCTTTGTGGTTAGAGCCTATTCAAGTCCTGGGGCTTCCTTCTTCAGTTTATTTTTCCTCCTGGTTTTCCCGGGGCTTGTTTCAAGAGAGGCTTGAGAGATCATGCAGTGTAATTGGATGATTGGTATACTTTAATTAAGGCAGCGAGATGCAATGTGTGGCACATTTCAGGTTGATTGCAGTAAGGCTAGGTGGTTGTCTGCTAGATAAAGCTTGGAGAGGCTTATTTTAATAGCCTGCAAGGTGAAATTGCCATCTGTAGGTTGGGCTGTGCTGTTAAAACTATGGGGTTACATTTGTATGTAAAAAGTAGTGAGACCTCTGAACGATCACCCCTTAATCTAGCCCCATGTGGGTCATGTCTTAATGAATAATGATGACCGGTTCTCTGGTAGTTGGGAAATGCTCATTGCATGGAATTAAATGATCTGCTGATAAATTTTAAATCAGTCTGGTCTCCTTCCAGCCCTCATAGCTATCCTCTCTAATCATGTAGTTTGTGTCTAGTTGAATATTTAACTAATTTTACTACTAGATTAGTAAAAGCAAAATTCAGGAAGTTAAGAAGGAAAGTATCCTTAAAATTCAACATATTCCTAGCTCAGATGTAAATTACTTTTAGATTACTTGGCATTTTGGAAAATGTGTTACAATTGTATTGAAAACCAAATGTGCAAAGATAAAGTTTCCCTTAATCTTAAAAATAAAGGCTCAGAGAACTTGGGAGTATAGATAATTATAAGATATGTGCATGGCTAGACTGGAAGCAAGTGCTATTTTATCACGGTGATCCTTATGCATCCAGATGGCATCCCACAGAAAGCTTTCTAAGAATTGCTATTCACGGGAACTTATCAAGGATGCTTTTGTTGTGTATTCCTGATTCACTTGTCTGGGTTGCTCTTGTCTTGTTGGTAACACTTGGGACTATTTCTTTCTCTGGGAGCTCACCTGTCCCAGATTGTGTCAGCTCAGAATAATGTAAAGAAATGACAACAGTGACCTACTACAAGCTATCTCTCAGGAGACAGGGATCATTCCTTGAGAGAAATATAGTATTGTCCGTGTGTGTGTGTGTGTGTGTGTGTGTGTGTGTGTGAAACAGAGAGACAGGTTTTGAAACATACCTCTAAAGGCGTATTTAATAAACAAAGTCCTGCATACAAGTGGCCAACAGATACATGAAAAGATGTTCAACATAATGAAATATCACACATGTTTGGATGCCTCTTATCAAAAAGACAAAAGGTAGCAAGTGTTGGTGAGGATGTGGAGAAAAAGAGAGCCCTTGTATGCTGTCAGTGGGAATATATATTGGTACAGTCCAGTGGAAAACAATATGGAGGTTCTGGAAACAACAACAATGACAACAGCCTAGAATTACCAACACAATGATTCAACAATTCTATAGATTACCTCAATGCTCACCGTAAGTATAGTCACCATACAATGTTATTACAATATTAGTGACTATACTCCCTATGCTGTACTTTTCATTTCTGTGACTTATTTTTTTTAAAGATTTTATTTATTTATTTGACAGAGAGAGAGCACACACAGAGAGGGAGGGAGAAACAGGCTCCCCACTGAGCAAGGAGCCCGATGTGGGTCTTGATCCCAGGATCCTGAGATCATGACCTGAGCCGAAGGCAAACACTTAACGGACTGAGCCACCCAGGCGCCCCTCTGTGATTTATTTATAATATCAAGTTTATACCCCTTAGTCCCCTTAATCTATTTTGTACATCCTGCTCCCACCCATCACCCCCTCACCTCTGGCAACTACTAGATGTTTTCTGTTAAGAGTCTGTTTTTGGGGGGCCACTTGGTGGTTCAGTCAGTTAAGTGTCTGACTTTGGCTCAGGTCACAATCTCAGCGTCCTGGTACTGAGCCTTGCTTGGAGCCCCGAATGGAACCCAGTGTGGAGCATTGGGCTCTACGTTCAGCAGAGACTCTGCTTCTTCCTCTCCCTTTGCCCCTCCCTCTGCTTGTGCATTTGTGCATCCTCGCTCTCTCTCATATAAATAAATCTTAGAGTCTGTTTTTTGTTTGTTTTTTTTTTAATTCAAGTAGGATTAACATACAGTGTTGTATTAGTTTCAGGTGTATAATATATTGATTCAATGATTCTATACGTTATTCAGTTCCCCTTCACCTATTTCACACATCCCTTCTGGAAACCACAAGTTTATTCTTTATATTTAAGAATTTGATTTTTGGGGGTCTCTTTTTCTCTTCGTTCATTTATTTTCTTACTTTCCACATGTCAGTGAATGATATGATGGATGAACCTGGAGAACATGATGCTAAGTGAAATAAGCCAGACCCAGAAAGACAGAATCCTCATGATCGCACTTATATTTGGAGTCTAAAATAGACTCACAGAAACTAAGAGTAGAGTGGTGGTTGCCAGGAATCTGGGGGGAGGAAGAAATGGGGAGAGGCTGACCAAAGGGTACAGATTTTCAGTGGTGTAAGATGAATAAGGTCTGGAGATCTAATGTACTTCATGGTGACTATAGTTAACAATAATGCATTGTACACTTGAAATCTGCTATGAGAGAAGACTTAAGTGTTCTTCCCCCACACACAAAAGAAAAGGTAACTATGCGGTAATAGATGTTGATTTTGATTGTGGTGATCATTTCATAAGATTCAGAGTATATACCAAAACATCAAGTTATACACTTTAAATAGAAACAGCATTATTATTTATGTCTCAGTCACGCTCTTATAAACAAACAGGGTCCTTTGAGGCCTACTCGATTTCTCTCATGGCCTTCCCTGCCTTCCCAGTTCACATGGCTCTGCTGTCCCCTAACTCAGTAACTGTTACCGTTCTCCTTCTGAACCACGCCTTCTCAGCCTCAGAGTTACACACGACTCTTCTCAAGTATGTCCGTCTTGTCTCCCTAGCTAGCCTATTAGCTCCTTGACAGCAGTAACTACATAGGAAATGGCTTCTCTGCCTCTCATAATACCTAGGACAAAGATTCATACATATGTCATGTATTTAGCTGGCTGGCCTCATTATTAGGAGGGAAAAGAAAGCAACTTCCTTTGTCTTCTATTTACCTTACTAAGTAAGACTGACGTAGATCTGGTTCTCCACATGCATCTTGCTCATCTTTGGGCTGCTTCTTATTATAAGCAGCCCCCAACCTTCCTTAAAAAGCCATGATGGCCTTAAATTGGGATCATGGGGCTGGTTTTATTCCTTAACAAATTCAAGTTAGCTATAAAGGCTAGGAGGAGTTTGCAGAAATCTGGTTTTCATCCTGTATGACAGGGAGCTACATGCAGATAATTTTCTTTTCTACAAAGCTGTCTGCTGTTAAATGATTGAGCACCACTCATAATTTGTTAGAGGAGGGGGAGGACCAAGTCTGTTGTGCATGTGGTATCTTTTAATCTTTTAAATGCTGACTCTCTTTCTGTTCTTTTGCCATTTGAGCTCAATTTTAAACTGATTTTCAGAACTAGCAAGAATATTGAAAGTAGTTCTTCTCTGAAAGAAAGAAAACAATTCAGTTTTTCTTTTTTTTTTTTCCTGAAAGAAAGAAAACAGTTCAGCTTTCTTAGGAAACTTGCAGAAAACCTTAAGGTATGTAATGCTACTATTATTTGGGAAATCATACTAATTTTACAAGATGGACATACCTGAGAACAATGATGTGTAGATCAGCACTGCCAAGGGGTATGGTTCAGATGGTAATTCTTACTAATTCATAGAAGTTATCTGAATCTTATTTTTTTTTAAACAATTTTATTTATTTATTTGACAGAGAGCACAACAGGCAGAGGGAGAGGGAGAAACAGGCTCTCAGCTGAGCAGGAAGCCCTATGCCAATCTCAATCCCAGGACCCAGGAATCATGACCCGAGCCAAAGGCAGATGCTTAACCAACTGAGCCACCCACGCGACCCAGAAGTTATCTAAGTCTTAATCAGTATATTAGTGTTATTCAGAACATGAGCCATTGTTCACATTTAAATTTAGTTTCCAAATTAAGATGTTCAATAACATGGGGATAGAAATATAAAAGGAGAAGTGGTGGTGATACAATTAGGAAGTAGATAGAAATCAGTATCAGATGCTGATCACTAGGGACAGCCTCCGAAAATGCACCACCTCCAAAGAGCGGGCTCTGTTTCTGCTCAGCTTCTTGACCTAGCTAAGTAATTCAACATCACCAATATGGCCCGATGGAGGAACAAAGTCTTTCTAGTTTAGCTTAACCATTTTCTAATTTCTATAGACTCAATTTCTTTAGAAATTTAATATCGATGTTGAAATTCCCTGGGCTAGGTATGTCAGGTAGATATTGCTTTGCAACAAATCACTCCCAAACAAATTAATCATTTATGTCACTCATGATTCTGTGGGTTGGTTGGGTAGTTCCTTTAGTCTGGTCTGGGCTTGCTCATGTACCTTTGGCTCCTTTGGTCAACTATGGGTCAGAGAGTTGACTGCAGATACTGGCTGGGACTTTGCAAATGTTGGGAGTCAGCTGGATGCCAGCTAGTTTAAGAAGGCTTTGGGTCTTCTGCCAGTTCAAATAATCCAGCTTGCTCCCACTGCAGTAACAGGGATCCAAAGACAGAGAAGCTGTGCACAAGGCCTCTTGATGCTTAGGTTCAGACTGGCACAGTGTCACTTCTGCCCATCCCATTTGGGCAAAGGGATTCACCAGGCCAGCTTAGATTTGAAAGGTGATGTATTAGATTTTAACTCTGGAAGGGAGGAGCCACAAGTCACGTTGCAAAGAGCATGGATACAGGGAGGGTAATGAATTGTCAGTTTGGTTTTCATTTGCAGTTTATCACATTGGGAGAATTTTATACATACACAGATACAAACAAAAAAGCTTATTTTAGCTACTGAAATGTAAGGGCAGTGATCAGAGTACAAAATTAGGTGTCAGAATATAAGAAGATGTTTTTCCTGTACTCTAATTTTAGGTGTCCATTTTCTCAGGATTTGACCTTGGTTATTTTGTTGTTGTTGCTCTCTCTTCTCATTTGACTACATTTTCAAAGGACCAGGTTTTTCCTGATGCCTGAGATCATTGAAGATGCAGGTCTTAAATATGTATTTAGAATCTTTGTACTGTGTAATTGATTACTCTTGGCTATAATAGTTTATTTTTCTAAGATGTTTATACTCAATGTTTTTTTTTACACCATTTAACAAGGTCCTGTCTTCTTATTTAGTACCAACAAATTAAAAATGTTTTTGAAACATTGTTCTGGGTGAAAAAAAATTCTGGCAATATTTGTGAACCTTCAATATGCAACTTCTATGAAAGTCTTTTTGACTTGATTTGATTTAATTTAATTTAAATTCCAGTAAAGATGCAGTGTAATATTAGTTTCAGTGTACAACACAGTCATTCAACACTTCCATACAATGCTCCGTTCTCATTCTTAATCCCCGTTACCTATTTCCCCCTTACCCACCTCCCCTCTGGTAACCATCTGTTCTTTCTCTATAGTTAAGTCTGTTTCTTAGTTTGTCTCTCTCTCTGTCTCTTTTCCCCTTCACACCTTTGTTTTGTTTCTTAAATTTTACAAATGAGTGAAGTCATATGGTATTTGTCTTTCTCTGGCTGGCTTATTTCACTCGGCATTATACTCTCTAGCTCCATCCACATCGCGTGCCTGGAGACTGCAGGCCAGAGGTTGCCAACTCACAGACCAAGGCAGATACAGTCTGAGTGAAATCCTGGGTGTGTTATCTCAGAGGCAAGAGGGAGTGGGGAATCCTATGGCAGACCAGTAGTTCCTGACATTTGCCTCATGGTAAAATCACCTGGGGAGCTTTGGGAAAAAAGTGCCCAGGCTACATTCCAGACTCATTAAAATAGAATCTCTGAGAGTAGGAAACAGATACCAGTATTTTTAAAAGCTCCTCAGGTAATTTCAATGTGTAACCCTGTTTATGAACAAATGAATTAATCCAGGATGTCTCAGTCTTTGATATGTGGACAAATGACCTGGAAATTCAGATTCAGATTCAAATTCAGATTCATCAGGTCTAGGGTGGGACTGAGATTCTGCATTTTTAGTGAGTTACTGAGTGATGCCAATGCCCATTGGTTTTCAGACCATACTATGAATAACAAAGAAGATCTAAAGTCAAGATCACAAGTAGCCCACAGATAATTTTGTGGGGTTTTTTTTGTGTTGTTTTGTTTTGTTCATCTATTGCATATTTTAAACAAATTGATTCAAGTGAGAGATTTCTCATAAAAATTCTTATTTCTGATTTCTCATGAAAAAAGTGTAAGATCTCACAACACAAGCTCTGCATTTCCACAGACTAATGCTGAAGAGCAATTGCCTCTGCAAGGGATTCACCAAGGGAGGTTTTGAAGTGCTTTTCTCTGTGCTTGTTTATGAATAGGATAAAAGTTTCTTTTCCCATATGGACTGGCAGGTCTATATACAACACACAAGTGCACATGTGTATGCTCCATGAAGGTAAAACCAAGCAACTAAATGGGAAAAGGTGAAAGGAGAGGAGAAAAGGAGTAATTCCTTAAGACTTAGAAACGTTTGTTAGTAAGGACACTATTGGTTGCTGCAGAAGCCAACTTGGAGCTGTTTACAGTGGGAAATAAGTGAGGGGGTAATTTATTATATAAGGGCAGCTCATGGATCCATGATGCAGCTGGGTTTCAGAAAAGAATAGGGGTACTCGGGTGGCTCAGTGGGTTAAGCCTTTCCCTTCTGCTCATGTCATGATCTCAGGGTCCTGGGATTGAGCCTCGCATTGGGCTCTCTGCTCAGCAGGGGGCCTGCTTCCCCCTTTCTCTCTGCCTGCTTATTTGTGATCTCTCTCTCTGTGTCAGATAAATAAATAAAATCTTTAAAAATATATAAAAAAAGAATAAATCTAAAGACATGGATGTCACCAAGGCAGAACTCTTTGCCCTCATCTTGGCTCCCCTCTTCACAACTTTCTCATTCCATCAGTTCTGTAGTTCATCTGGTATAAGACATGGCCACCAGCAATAACTGGGTTGACATGCTGGGGATCTTGCTATGAGTCCCAACCCATATTCCCAAGGAAGGGATTATGACTGACTGGCTCAGCATGGAGGATGACCAGAGAGTCTTCTGCTTCCCTAAGGAAACTTACTGCATTTGAATAGGAAGCTGAACCCTCCCAACACAGAGAGGGAGAACTAATGCTCTGGAAGTCTAGTGTGACCCCAGCCTGTCCTGGGGGACAGAGGCATGGGGGATAGACATGAAGGTCTATGGACTCCTTCACTCATGAGGTATCTTTGTCCTTTACAAAAAAGAAACCCCATTGCAGACTCAACAATAATGATAACAATAATGTTTAAGGGGGAAGTAAGGGCAGCACTTAGCTAGCTCCACTGATTTCTCCCCTCCCTAGAACATACTGCAAAGCAAAAAAATGACATAAAGTTGTTAACTCCTTACAGCCCACTACAGGCCAACTTTTGTTATGAGTGTGACAGTGTGGGTGGCATTAAGTAAATAACTCACAGAAATCATCTCCAGAAATGAAATCAGGGGAACCCAGTCCAAAGTACACAAGGTGGAGATGCTCCTGCTGAATTTCAGGAGAGGAAACTAGGTGAAATGTGAAAAGGGAAGAGAAAAGAAAAATGTTAATAAGCCAGGCTATTGAGGAACCTGAAAAGTGGCTCATAAGAGGGTGCGTTTACTCTCCTATAATGAGATCTGGGATTATCTGTAAAAACATTTAACTCTGATTGTTTTAAAGAGAAGAGATAAAATGTTTAATATGTGGCACCCTGGAGTGTGCCATTTTTCCTTATTTCAAATGATAATTCTAATGAAACACCTATAAATGTGTAAGAGATCAAGTGGTACAGCTTCCCATCAGAGAGTGCAATTGAGAACAATGGCACAGATGTTGTATATTCAAATACTAGATGAGAGCAGATTTGAGGATAGAGGAATAAAGTGCCTAATATAAGACTATATGAATACTCCCACCTGGCCCTAGGACTCACCTGTCTGACTTTGATCAAGATGTTTCATAATACGTAAGACCAAGTGCTGAGTCTACCATATAAGTAAAAATATACCCTAAGGCTCTTTCTTGGGATCTGAAAAAAATGTGATTGTACTAATAATTATAATGAGTCATTGGGCTCAGACCAGTGGTCCCAGACTGTTGCCTTACAAGGCTGAGAAAATGCACATCAATATGTAGGGAGGAAAAAGTGAAATCCCTTTTGTCCCAAGGTAAAATCTTCAGTTAAGCTTGTCAGGGGTCCTCAAGCCTATCTGTTTGTGTTTGGGTGTATTAAATGTATAGGTACTGGCCATTCTCTCTGGAAAATTAAAAGTGGTACCTTCTCCCAAATAATCTCAATTTAAATTTAATCCCTACAAAGGCCTAGTGGATTCACATGGAGACAGACATGGAAACTTCTCCTGGCTCCTTTTTTTTTTTTCTCCCCTTCCTTCCCTTCCTATACTTAGAATTAGGCCCCGTAACAATGCATTAAAATAAACCTGAGTGGTACCAGAACAAGGATTTATTTTCATTGAGGTATGGCTTCTTTCTACAAGGAAGCGTATTCAGACAACTAAATACTGCTTGGTAAGGTCTCCAAAATGAGAGCAGGAAAAGAACTACCTACCTCTTATTATCTGGGTTGACTTTGCTGGCTCTCTTCCCTTAGCCAGTGCATAGGACTCTGCTCTATTTGGCTTAAGCCCTCTCTCTCCAACAGGCCAAACTGCCCTTTCATTTATGCTGATTACACTAACATTTGCTCCAAATACTTTCCGGCTATTCCAAGTAGGTAAATCCCAGCAATCTCCAGCTTCTGCCTTTACACGTGGTGATTTTCAAGAGTCTTTCATGGAAGAGAAAACTTCCACCTTCCCCTGGCAGGAAGTAGGTCTTTGCACCCTTCCAAAGAAATCAATGGATGGAGAGACAGTTTGAATCACTTTCTTCAATAATGATTTCTTAAATTGTCCATAAACTCAGGATCCTTGTGACTTCTGAAGTAGAAAAAGCTTTCAAAAATAGATCTAAAAATATTTCTTTTTATGCTTCATCTAAAGAAAAGAACAAGGAAATGACTAACCACATAAAAAGAATAGAGGAAAACCAGATAAATTAGGTGAACAACAGAATATCTATAAATAGATATGGATGGATTGATGTTGTGTGGTAAGAGTGAACAGGAGGGGTATGGTAGATGGGGTATTCTAATAAATGCTCAGTAAATTTATGAGCTGGGAGACAGAGACACAGGTGAAGTAAAAAGTTCTAGAGGTCTTAAAGCAAGGATATCTATGAAATAGATTATGGTGAGAAGTAAAAGCAAAAATCCCACCTTATTGGTTATGTAGAAACCACGTGTGCCATGGGGCTGCTGCAATGGCTCAGTTAAAATTAAAGTGAGATTTAGGCTGAAAGCACTAAACACAATAAAAAAAGGGGGTATTACATAATGATAAAATGAAATACATCCCTTAATCTCCACTTTTTAAATGTTTTTCCAGGTTTCTTATAATTGAGCTCTGGTTTCATATCATTGTAGCAAAAATTTTTTATGTATAATTTCAGTCTTCTTGAATTAATTGAGACTTGTATTACAGTCTAACATGTGATCTATCTTGGAAAATGTTGCATATGCACTTGAGAAGAATGTGTATTCTACTGTTTTGGGTTGGAATATTTAGTATAGTTCAATTATGTCCATTTGGTTTAATGTGTCTTTTTTTAAAGATTTTATTTATTTACCTGACAGAGAAGGCACAAGCAGGGGGAAGGGCAGAGGGAGAGGGAGAAGCAAGCTCCCCATTGAGCAGGGAGCTTGATGTGGGGCTTGATCCCAGAACCCTGGGATCATGACCTAAGCCCAAGGCAGATGCTTAACTGGTATAGCCACACAGGCACCCCTTAATGTATTGTTTAAGGTGGATACTTCCTTATTGACTTTCTGTCTAGATGATCTATCCATTGATGTGAGTGGGTGTTAAAGTCCCCTACAATAATTGTACCACTGTCAATTTCTCCCTTTAGGCCTTTAAATATCTACATTATATATTTTGGTGCTCTTCTGCTGGTGCTTATATATTTATAAATGTTATATCTTCTTGCTGGATTGATCTCTTTATCATTATGTAATGGCCTTCTTTGTCTTTTATTACAGTTTTTGCTTTAAAGTCAAATATGAGTATAACAACACCTAGATCCCATCCAGAATACCATATTATATTTAGTCATCATGTATCTTCAGGCTCCTCTTAACTGTAATAATTCCTCAGAATTTCCTTGTTTTTGATAACTTAGACCATTGTTCATTTACTTGTTGTATTTTGGTAACAGGCTTACTGAGATATAATTTATATACCGTACAATTTACATACCATTTGAAGTGTACAACTCAGTATTTTTTAAATATGTCCACAGAGTTGTGTAACCACTGCTATAATCAATCATCACATTTATCATCCTAAAAAGAAACCCTGTTCTTTTTTTACCCCCCCAAACTTCCTATCCCTTCAGCCCATGCAAACACTAATCTACATTCTGTTTCTATGGATTTGTCTTATCTGAACAGTTCACATAGATGGAATATAATATATGGCCTTTGTTGCTGGTTATTTTTACTTAGCAAAGTGTTTTCAAGATTCATTTATGTTGTAGCATATATCAGCACTTCATTCTTTTTTATGGCCAAATAACAATCCATTGCATGTATATACATGCATACATGAGCAGGAAGAAGGGGCACAGGGAGAGGGAGAAGCAGACTCTCCATTGAGCAGGGAGACCAACATGGGACTCCATCCCAGGACCCTGAGCTAATTGACTTTATGTCATTGGTAGCACTTCCTGTCAACAGTAAGCTATCAGTAGTTAAGTTTTGGGGGAGTCCAATTTATACATAGATTTTTGGGTGGGTGACAAGCTTAGCATATCTAACTCCCATATTATTCAAAGGTCAACTGTATCCTCAATGAACAATCTGAACATAAAATTAAACAAATCTATTTACAATAGCATAAAAAAGAATAAGATACTTAGAAATAAGTTAACAAAAAATATGTAAGACTTGTACACAGGAAACTATATGAAATTGAAGGAAATTAGTAGTAGTATTCACAATCATCACAAAGTAGAAACCACCCCTAGGCAACTGGGTAAGCAAGCAACTGCCTTCTGCTCAAGTCATGAGCTTTGTATCTTGATAAAGTCCCAATAGTTCATTTTGCCCTTGCTTCCTTTGCTTTTGGCGATCTTTCTAGGAAGAAGTTGCTGCAGCTGAGGTCAAAGGGGTTGCTGCCTTTGTTCCCCTCAACTGTTTTAATGGATTTCTGTCTTACATTTAGTCTTTCATCCATTTTTGAGTCTGTTTTTGTGTGTGGTATAAGGAAATGGTGCAGTTTCATTCTTCTGCATGTGGCTGTCCAATTTTCCCAACACCATTTGTTGAAGAGACTGTCTTTTTTTCCATTGGACATTATTTCCTGCTTTGTTGAAGATTAATTGACCATAGAGTTGAGGGTCTATTTCTGGGTTCTCTATTCTGTTTAATTGATCTATGTGTCTGTTTTTGTGCCAGTACCATGCTGTCTTGATGATTACAGCTTTGTAACAGAGCTTAAAGTCTGGAATTGTGATGCCGCCAGGTTTGGCTTTCTTTATCAACATTTCTCTGGCTATTTGGTGTCTTTTATGGTTCCATACAAATTTTAGGATTATTTGTTCCATTTCTTTGAAAAAAGTTGATAGTATTTTGATAGGAATTGCATTGAACGTGTAGATTTCTCTAGGTAGCATAGACATTTTCACAATATTTGTTCTTCTAACTCATAACCATGGAATATTTCTCCATTTCTTTCTTTTTTAAAAGATTTTATTTATTTATTCATGAGAGACAGAAAGAGACACAGAGGGAGAAGCAGGCTCCCCACTGAGCAGAAAGCCCAATGCAGGATTAGAAACCAGGACCCCCGGGTCATGACCTTAGCTGAAGGCAGGCACTGAACCATCTGAGCCACCAGGCACCCCATTTTTCCATTTCTTTGTGTTTTTCTCAATTTCTTTCATGAGTACTCTGTAGTTTTCTGAGTACAGATTCTTTGCCTCTTTGGTTAGATTTCTTCCTAGGTATCTTATTGTTTGGAATGCAATTATAAATAGGATGGACCTCTTCATTTCTTTTTCTTCTGTCTTGTTGGTCTGTAGAAATGCAACTAATTTCTGTGCATTGATTTTATATCCTGAAACTGCTGAATTCCTTTATGAGTTCTAGCAGTTTTGGAGTAGAGTTTTTTGGGTTTTCTGTTTAAAATATCATATCTTTTGCAAAGTGAGACTTTGACGTCTTCTTTGCTGATTTTGATGCCTTTTATTTCCTTTTGTTGTCTGATTGCTGAGTTAGGACTCCTAGTACCATGTCGACCAAAAGTGATGAGAGTGAACCCCCCTGCCATGTTCCTGACCTTAGGGGGAAAGCTCTCAGTTTTTCCCCATTGAGAATGATATTCACTTTGGGTTTTTCATAGATGGCTGTTATGATATTGAGGTATGTACCCTCTATTCCTACACCGTGAAGAGTTTTGATCAAGAAAGTATGCTGTATTTTGTCAGCATATATTTTTCAGCATCTATTGAGAGTATCATATTGTTCTTGTCCTTTCTTTTATTAATTAGTATATCACACTTATTTGCAGATGTTTAACCAGCCTTACAGCCCAGGAATAAATCCCACTTGGTCATGGGGAATAATCCTTTTAATGTACTGTTGGATCCTCTTGGCTAGTATCTTGGTGAGAATTCTGCCATCTATGTTCATCAAGGATATTGACCTGTGATTCTCCTTTTTGGTGGAGTCTTTGTCTAATTTTGCGATCAAGGTAATGCTGGCCTCATAAGATGAGTTTGGAAGTTTTCCCTCTATTTCTACTTTTTGAAACAGCTTCAGAAGAATAGGTATTAATTGTTTTTTAAATGTTTGGTAGAATTCCCCTGGGAAGCCATCAAGCTCTAGACTCTTGTTTATTGGAAAATTTTTGATTACTACTTCAATTTCCTTACTGGTTATGGGTCTGTTCAGGTTATCTATTTCTTCCAGTTTCAGTTTTGGTAGTTTATAGGTCTCTAAGAATGCATCCATTTCTTCCAGATTGCCTAATTTATTAGCATATAATTGCTCATAATGTGTTTTTATAATTGTTTGTATTTCTTCAGTGTTTGTTGTGATCTCTCCCCTTTCATTCATGACTCTATTAATTTGGGTCCTTTCTCTTTTCTTTTTGGTAAGTCTGGCCAGGGGTTTATCAATCTTATTAATTCTTTCAAAGAACCAGCTCCTAGTTTCATTGATCTGTTCTACTGTTCTATTGTTCTACTTCATTGATTTCTGCTCTGATCTCTATTATTTCTCTTCTGCTGGGTTTAGGCTTTATTTGCTGTTCTTTCTCCAGCTCGTTTAATTGTAAGGTTAGGTTGTGTACTTGAGACCTATCTTGTTTCTTGATAAAAGCTTGTATTGCTATATACTTCCCTTTTAGGCCTACTTCTGCATCTGAAAGGTTTTAAAAAGTTGTGTTTTCATTTTCATTAGTGTCCATGAATTTTTAAAATTCTTCTTTAATTTTCTGGTTGGTCCATTCATTCCGTTGTAGGAAGCTCTTTAACCTCCATGTATCTGAGTTCTTTCCAAATTTCCTCTTGTGATTGTGTTCAAGTTTCAAACATTATGGTCAGAAAATATGCAGGGAATGATCCCAATCCTTTGGTTGAGACCTGATTTGTGACCTAGTATGTGATCTATTCTGGAGAATGTTCTATGTGTACTGGAGAAGAGTGTGTATTCTGTTGCTTTAGGATGGAATGCTCTGAATATGTCTGTGAAGTCCATCTGGTCCAGTGTGTCATTCAAAGCCTTTGTTCCCTTGATGATCTTCTGTGTAAATGATCTGTCCATTGTAGTGAGTGGGGTGTTAAAGTTCCCTACTATTACTGTATTATTATCAATGTGTTTCTTTAATTTTGTTATTAATTGGTTTACATAATTAGCTGCTCCCATGTTAGGGGCATAAATATTTACAATTGTTAGATCTCTTTGTTGGACAGACCCTTTAATTATGATATAGTGTTCTTCCTCGTCTCTTATTATAGTCTTTGCTTTAAAATCTAATTTGTCTGATATAAGGATTGCTACCCCAGCTTTCTTTTGAATTCCATTAGCCTTATAAGTGGTTTTCCACACCCTCAGTTTAAATATAGAGGTGTCATTGTGTCTAAAATGTGTATCTTCTAAACAGGATATTGATGGGTCTGGTTTTTTTAAATCCAATCTGATATCCTGTGTCTTTTGATTGTGGCATTTAGCCCATTTATGTTCAGAGTAACTATTAAAGGATATGAATTTAGTGTCATTGTATTACCTGTAAAGTCACTACTTCTATATATTGTTCCTTTCTGCTCTATGTTACTCTTTAGGCTCTCTTTTTACTTACAGAATCTCTTTACTTACAGAATCACCTTCTTGCAGGGCTGGTTTAATGGTCACAAATTCTTTTAGTTTCTGTTTGTCCTGGGATCTTTTTATCTCTCCCATTCTGAGTGACAGCTTTTCCAGGTAAAGTATTCTTGGCTGTATATTTTTCTCATTTAACACCTGAATATATCATGCCAGTACTTTCTGGCCTGCCAGGTCTCTATGGACTGGTATGCTGCCAATATAATATTTCTACCCTAGTAGGTTATGGAGTTCTTGTCCCAAGCTGCTTTCAGGACTTTCTGTTTATCTCTGAAATTTGCAAGCTTCACTATTATATGTCACAGTGTTGATATATTTTTTTGTTTTTGAGGGAGATTTTCTCTACCTCTTGGACTTGAATGCCCATTTCCCTCCTCAGATTAGGGAATTTCTCAGCTATAATTTGCTCCAATATCGCTTCTGCCCTTCTCTCTCTCTCTTTCTTCTTCTGCGATCTCAGTTATTCTAATATTTTTTCTCTTTATGGTATCACTTATCTCTTGAATTCTCCCTTCATGATCCAGTAGTTGTTTATCTATCTTTTTCTCAGTCTGTATCACTAATTCTCTCTTCTGCCTCATTTATCCTAGCAGTTAGAACCTCCATTTTTTAAAAAAATATTTTTTTGGGACGCCTGGGTGGCTCAGTTGGTTAAGCGGCTGCCTTCAGCTCGGGTCATGATCCCAGCGTCCTGGGATCGAGTCCCACATTGGGCTCCTTGCTCGGCAGGGAGCCTGCTTCTCCCTCTGCCTCTGCCTGCACTCGCTCTCTCTCTCTCCCTCTCTCTCTGACAAATAAATAAATTAAAAAAATATTTTTTTAAATTTCTTTTCAGGGTAACAGAATTCATAGTTTTACACCACACCCAGTGCTCCATGCAATGTGTGCCCTCCATAATACCCACCACCTGGCTCCCCCAACCTCCCACCCCCCGCCCCTTCAAAACCCTCAGGTTATTTTTCAGAGTCCATAGTCTCTCATGGTTCATCTCCCCCCCCCCAATTTCCCTCAACTCCTTTCTCCTCTCCATCTCCCCATGTCCTCCATGTTATTTGTTATGCTCCACAAATAAGTGAAACCATATGATAATTGACTCTCTCT